>MU694308.1:33103-50325 GCA_026770625.1 Nicotiana glauca | reverse complement strand
ATCATCCTTGGGTACTATTTGGCATCTCCCAAGTTGTCTCAACACACGATAAAGGGGCGTAAGGCTGAATGCTTTTAAGCCCCATCAAAAGGAAATGTGGCCGAGCTGCAGGCATATATATGATTTCATTAACGGGTAACCATCCAAATGTCCACTCGATTTGACTAGCAGTGAGGGACCGAAAATATGTTGTCCAACCCGTGAATCCTTCTGGCAATTTGACCCCTTTAATCCTTGTGTGAAACTCTTCTATGCATGTTTTTTTCTGGAGACCCGTAGCTCAAGAATTGAGGACGATGACACAGATGATCAATCATCCACATTTGTAACAACAAATTGCACCCCTCAAAGAAAGTTTCCCCAGCCTTGCAAGCCGTAAGAGCACGGAATATGTCAGCCAATATTATTGGTGCTAGAGTACTCTTATCTTGAGTAAGTAATGTACTGACAATCCCGGCTACCTTTATATCAATATTCCCGTCCTTTCTTGGAAATACCAATAACCCCAGAAAAGCCACCATAAAAGCAAAACTTCGATGTTCTTCCCATTTCTGACGATTTCCTTTGCTACATATTTTGCTTTCTGGGTTGTTGAACCCCCCGATGTGGCCAAATCGTTGATATATGAAATTTAGAGTACAGAAGCCATTCACCAAATCTGTATTGTGGATAGTTCTAACTATTTTCAAAAAGTCCAGAAATCTGTGTACGGCTACAATTCTTGGAGCAATCAAATATTTATGCCTCAGAGGAACTTCATCTTTCCCAATGTAGTATGCCATTTCCTCTAAGGTCGGGGTAAGCTCAAAGTCCGAAAAATGAAATACATTATGAGCTGGGTCCCAACACGTGATTAATGCTCCGATAATATCTCCTCGGGGTGCAATGTCTAACAAACCGGTAAGTCCCTTCAAATGTTTCTTGACTTCATTTTTCCCTTCTTCGCCCAAATCGTTCCACCNTGTACCTGATTAAAGGATAGGAGAAAAAGAGAATTAGATCTCTAGGTCAACAGGTTAACAGCAACAGCAATAGAATCAACTCAACAAATCCAAACACAACTTCTAATGACCAGCTTTAACCACAGCAATGATAGATCTACAGAAAAACCGGGCACTTGACTAACGCAATGCAATTTCAACAACACTTGACAATTAGAACCAAACAGCCTTCAAATTGATTTGAGAACTAATGAAACAGTGGGATTTTTTGAACTTTTTCTGTTGTTTTTGGTATTTTTGAGTTTTGGAAATGATTGATTTCGAAAATGGAAGTCTAAGGTAGCAAAACTATTTTAGAGAAATTTTCAGATTGCCAAAACTTATTAAATGAGGCCTATGGATGCCTATTTATAGAGTTTAAAAGGGAGGGAAATTCAAACTTTGTTAATTACAAAGTAATCCCTCTTTTATTTCACTTTTATCCTTATTGTTTATTAGTTATTCGATTACTAACCCTTATTTATTAGAAATTACACCTGTTCCCCTATCTAGAACATTCCATCTTGGTATATTTCCTATCTTACCCTCACTTCTATTCAGCATTCACTGAATTACCCTTTTCTTGTGCCCATACTACCCTTACCTCCTTAGTATTATTACCCTTAACCATTTTATTGTCCCCAAATTACCCCTGAATATTACTTGATTTTACCAACTGACCCTACTGCCTTTTACCCTTTTAAATTTGATTAATTTTCAGAATTAAAAGTTGAATTACCATTAATCAGAACTTAACAACTAAAATCAGTTAAGGACCAAATCAAATATACTAATTATTGTTTAATACTAATATATCCTAAAAATTATTAATCATTACCACTAACTATCAATACTAATATCAGAGAAATTAATTCAAATATCAGAGTCAGACAATTGACAAAAATCAAACAGATATAATATTGACAATTATCAGAATCTAATTATTTAATCCTAAGAATAATATCTAAAAATTAAATCCTAAAACACGCAGAAACACATACGCGAAGAAAACACATAACAGAAGAAAAAAGAAAATAATATTGAAAATTATCAGAATCTAATTATTTAATCCTAAGAAAAATTTAAATCCTAAAACATGCAGAAACACCTACGCAAAGAAACAAATAACAGAAGAAAAAAGAAATGAAAAAGGGAAGAAAAACTTAGCTTTATTTTCAGATTTTCTACTTTTCTTTTTTCTTCTTTCTTTTTTTTTTTTTTTTTTTTAGCTAAAAGATCTTCAGGGGCCTTGGATATCATCTTCTTGGATTTTGGTCGCCGGCAGACCCTTGGATCTTGATTTGTGTTTTTTTTTCAGTGGCTTTTGGGATTTGATAGTTTCAGAAATAGGCTAAGGACGTCAAGAGGAAGCCTTGGTATGATTTTGGCATGATTTGAGTGAAGTAGTGTTCGCCGGAATTAGGGTTCCGGCGACACTAATCGGGATATTCGAGGTGATCGGGACTGATTTGAGGGAAAATAATTAGAGGGGTGGGATAAGGAGGCTATGGCGGTTCTGGGGTGTTAATGGTGGGTTGATTGGCTTAAGTGCCGTCTCCCGCCGGTAGGGTTCCGGCGGGGACTTGGAGAGAATTTGGGGCGGCTAGGGTTAAACGGGAAAGAGACGAGGTAAAAATGATTAAGGGGGTTATAATATTTGATATATTAAAAGGCCTTTGATGAACTATGGCCGTTGGATTAGATAAATCAACGGCTCAGATCCTTTGAAACTTAAAACGACGCCGTTTGCCTTTAATGAAGATTCAACCTCATCCGTTGGATTAACCAAATGAACGGCCAAGATTGACGTTACAATACGTTGTCGTTTCATTTATTAATGGTCTGTGTTACGTGACCGTTAGATCAATTGTTTCAACGGTCCAGATCTCATGCAATTAAACGGGGTCGTTTTGGACTTCCTGGGCAGACCGGGTAAATTTCGTTTTTGGGCCTGGGCATTTTCATTTGTTTTGGGCTAGTAATTAGTCCAATTAGCCCAAATCTTTTTATTTTGTATTTTTTGTATTTTTGTATTTATTTTCTGATTTTACTAAATTTATAAACTAATTAAATTCTAGAATTTATTTAATATCTATTTTATAGTAATTTTCAATTAAAACACTAAAATGCTATTTTTTAATTTTTCTTTAATTTGTTTCAAAAAAATGAATTAATACTAAAATTGTAAAATTAAAAATCCTAATGCATATGCATATTTTTGTATTTTTAATATGAATTATTATGCAATTAATTAACACAAAATGCCACAAATATCAACAAAAATTGAAAAATTATTTTGTTTGGATTTTTAGGAATAATTTGCTTAGGGCAAAAATCACGTGCTCACACTGAGACCGAAAACGAACGAACATATCATATATCTTAAGGTCTTATTATCTTCGGTTACGATTTACCCTTGATTTATTTAGATTGATTTGCTCAGAAAGTATTCGAAAACTTTTGGGACTAACAATATGATAACGGATCAAATCTTAAAAGATCGTATCATTTGTTAAATAATTATAAACCAAAGGTTCTCATTGGTCATAAAAATATATAATCACGCTACATAATAAAACACCTTTTCATCCTTTTCTCTTATCTTTATTCTTGCCTGCTTTAGTTTACGCCTACTTATAACTACCAGCTAGAAAGATTAGCCTTTTAGATGAGGAATAAGATAAAAATATTATGCTCGCGTTAAAGTGAAGAAAACTATCAAGATATTCCCTTGCTCACCAGAAAGCATGATATTCTGGAATTTATTTGGGTTTAGATGATAACGAAGTTATTGGTCTTAGCAAATTCAATTTGTTTTAAATATTTGACGTTTTGGAGAAAAAGAAATAATTTCTTGCTTTTTTTTTATGCTTGCAAAAATTACTTACTTTCCTAATTAGACAAATGTTACTTAATAATTCACAAGTTTAAAAAGAGATAAAAAGTAATTTGAAAAAAATACTCTTATGATTAACGCGGTTAAATACTACAACAACAACAACAACCACTCAGTATAATTCCACAAGTGGGGTTTAGGGAGGGTAGTGTGTACGCAGACCTTACCCCTACTTTGCGGGATATAGAGGCTATTTCCAATAGACCCTCGACACAAGAAGATGAAATGTGACAATAGAATAGTAACAACATAGCTAGAAAGATAGTACTGGCGAGCTAAGAATAAAAAAATACATGAAAAGATCAATATCAATAATCAGTGCAGTGACAAGGTCCTAGGAAAATAGTATGAGCACAACATGTATCACTAGCATACTAAAACACAACACTGACCGAAGCCTTACACACAGAACGGAGTAGAAAAATGCTCAACTACCTACTAGCCTTCAACCCTAATATTTTCCTTAAAAGGTGTGAAAATACTTTAACAAACAGTATAATACAATAATAACAACTCAGTAATATCCCACACGTGGGGTCTGAGGAGGGTAGTGTGTATTCAAATCTTATCCTTACCTTGAAAGGTTGAGAGGTTGTTTTTGAAACATCCACAGCTCAAGAAAATGCAAAGAAACAGTAAAAAAAAAAAAAGCAATATCCACAAACAGTATAATACAGATCGAAGAAATAACAATTTGGTGGCAAAAAAACAAATGATTGAAGGAATAAGAACCAAAGATCAAGAAAGTTATATGGCTCACCTCTTTTAAAGGGATGCAAATCCTCCGCGAGCTATATGTGTACGTAGAATGATTTACTTATTTTAATATATGGTGAAGGAGAATTATACCCATAAAGTTTCTCTCCTTTTTCCAACCTGTAAAAAAGACACATTAAACTACCACTGTTCCTAATCAGTTTTTTGCATTTCCAAATCGATGCCAACTTGCTCTACCTTTCTTGTTTGATTCTTGGCCAAAGCCATAACTCCTATTTATCAAATGTATACGGTAAAATTATCTATTCCCGATTTTGTGGGATCGAGGGCTCACATCGAGGAACAGAGGGCTCGCATCAAGGGATAAGCTCAGTATGGACCAGGTTCGAGTTCGAGGGCAAAACATAAGGCTCGAAGATCGAAGTGCACGATGAGTACCGAAACCGAGTATGACCAACCCCGAGATGGAGCCGTTATGAGATTGTAACAGAAAGAGCAAGATTCTCGCCACGTCTCCAAGATTGTGGCGTAAATTTCGGAATAACATTCTTTACTGTAAATAGAAATGTACCTTATTTAGGGTTCCCCTATTATATAAAGGGGACCCCAATAATTTGTAACCATCATCAATCATTGGCAAAAGAATATATTCTCTTACTTTCTTGCTCATATTTCATCAGAATTGTCCTTTTAACTTTGTTGTTCTTACTTTATTGTTCTTGACCTACCTCGAGGACACCTTAGCTCGAGGTCGAGACTAGCTTGCACACTGGTTTGATTCTACTTACTTCTTTCATTTATACGTTAGATTTCTTGGTTATTAATTAGTGTTGAACTAAATCACGTATCTTTAAAACCATAAATAAGTTTAATTATTACTCGTTCGAGATAAACAGTTTAGCGCCCACCGTGAGGCTAAAGATAATAGTAGATTATTTCAGTACTGATTCTGATAACACACGTTATTTTCACACTTGTTCTTGTCAAGAATTTTTTGTTTTCAGGTTAAAGCATGTCAAACTCACAAAAATGCACTCGTACACGGCAATTATGGTCTTGGATTTCATGAGAAAAACGAAAATGTAGTTGCTCCGGGAGCCGGTGTACCACCGATTAACCCTGGGGAAGTGCCAAATGTGGAACCAGTCGATGTTAGTACGTATATTGCTTTGAATGTAGATTTAGGCGCAGACCACGGAGGAAGTGTACGAAGGGAAGTCCGATCCGGTGGCCTAGGAATACAGGGTATAGGAGATGGGGGAGTTAGCCTCCAAGTAATATTCGAGATGCTACAAGCTCAACAGGTTGCTATCGCTCAGCTTTAAAGTCAGCACAAAACACCAAGTATAGTCGAGCCAGAAAACCCTCGACGTACTAAGTCGGTTCCAGAAAGATCAAACGGTAATGGCTCGGGGACTGATCCCACAATTATGAGGATGCTCGAGGAGCTCACCAAGAGAATCGAGTCTGGGGAGAAAAAGATTGAGGATAATGACAAAAAAATGGAGACTTATAACTCCCGCGTTGTTCAAATACCGCCCCCCCCCCCCGGTCTTGAAAGGTTTGGATGCCAAGAAATTCATACAAAAGTCATTCCCTCCGACTTCGGATCCGAAGCCCATTCCTAAAAGTACCGTATGCCCGATATACCCAAATACAACAGGACAACCGATCCTAATGAACATATTACCTCATACACTTGCGAGATTAAAGGAAACGACTTAAATAATGATGAGATCGAGTCAGTATTGTTGAAAAAGTTTGGGGAAACCTTGTCAAAGGGAGCTATGATTTGGTATCACAACTTACCACCGAACTCTATCGATTCATTTGCTATGTTAGCAGATACCTTCGTGAAAGCACATGCCGGGGCCATAAAGGTTGCGATAAGGAAATCATACATTTTAAAGATAAAACAGAGGAATGATGAGATGCTAAGGAAGTTCGTATCCTGATTTCAAATGGAGAGAACAGAATTACCACCGGTCTCGGATGATTGGGCAGTACAAGATTTTATGCAGGGATTGAACGAGCGGAGTTGGATCGCATGACGACAGTTGAAGCAAAATCTGGTCGAGTATCCTGCTGTGACTTGGGCATATGTACATAATCATTATCAGTTGAAGATCAGAGTCGAAGACAACTTGCTGAGAGCCCCCTCGGGCTCAGTTTATCCAAATAGATTGACGATTGAGGCCCCGAGGGATACATACAGGAAACCAAGATCTAATAGGGAATGATATCAGCCATATGTCTTGGAGCGAAGAAACAATGGTTCAGGGCGCAATCCCCCTCGAAACGATCGAGGACAGAATTTTTGGTGACTTAAGAGTAAGCATGGTTTTGATAAGCATATTGATCCCGCTGAAGCATCTCGATTGTCAGAGTATAATTTCAGTGTAGATGCATCGGGGATTGTGTCATCTATTGGAAGAATCAAACACACCAGGTGGCCCAGGCCTATACAGATCGATCCTTCTCAAAGGAATCCAAACTTGATGTGTAAATATCATGGCGCGCATGGCCATAAGACCGAAGACCGCAGGCAGCTGAGGGAGGAGGTAGCTCGATTGTTCAACGAGGGTCACCTTCGAGAGTTTCTCAGTGATCGAGCTAAGAACCACTTCAGGGAAAAAGATGCAAACAGAAAAAATAAGCAGGAAGAACCGCAATACGTAATTCATATGATCGTTGGCGGTGCCGATATTCCACAAGGGCCTATATTCAAAAGCACCAGGGTGTCGATCACCAAAGAAAAATGGACTCGAAGCTATGTGCCCGAGGGCGTCCTATCATTCAATGACGAGGAAGCGAAAGGTATATCTCAGCCGCACAATGACGCCTTGGTAATTTCTATTTTGCTAAATAAAATTCAAGTTAAACGTGTTCTAGTGGATCCAGGTAGCTCATCAAACATAATCAAATCGAAGGTCGTAGAGTAGCTCGACCTACAAGACCAAATTGTACTTGTATCTCGAGTCATAAATGGCTTCAACATGGCAAGCAAAACAACAAAGGGGGAGATAATACTACCAGTGAACGTAGCCGGGACCATCCAAGATACAAAATTCCATGTCATTGAAGGCGACATGAGATATAATGCACTATTCGGGAGGCCATGGATCCACAATATGAGGGCAGTACCTTCAACCCTTCATCAGATGATGAAATCCCCAATGGTGGATGGTGTGAAATGGTTTACGGAGAACAACACGCTGCAAAAGGAAATGTTTGCAGTCGATGAGGTGACACCAATAACAGTACCCTCGACCTCGGAAAAATCAAGCACCAAAGATAAGTAGGAGGCCAAATAGCAATCACCGTCCCCAGCCTCGACCGAATCGGAGGAACAGGTAATCGAAGAAGAAGAGGATTTCCTTACTCCTCGAACTTTCACTGTTCCCGAAGAGTCAGATGCAACCAAGTCAATGATCGAGGAACTGGAGCAAGTCATACTGATCGAGCACGTGCCCAGAAAAAGGTATACCTGGGAACGAGGTTAACCCCGAACTCAAGAAAAAACTCATTCAGTTTCTTATCGATAATATGGATTTTTATTGGTCCCATTTAGACATGACAAGGATCACACGGGACATAACAACACACCGACTAAACCTCGACCCTAGGTTCAAACCGGTAAAGCAAAAAAGGAGGCCCCGGTCTGAGGTAAAGCATGCATTCATAAAGGACGAGATAACTAAACTTCTAAAAATAGGGTCTATTCGGGAGGTAAAATATCTCGAATGGTTAGCCAATGTAGTTGTAGTCCCTAAAAAGGAGAACAAACATAGAATGTGCGTAGATTATAAGGATTTAAACAAGGCATGCCCTAAAGACTCTTTTCCACTGCCTAACATCGATCGCATGATCGATGCCACGGCCGACCACGAGATCCTTACCTTTCTCGACGCCTACTCCAGGTAAAATCAAATTCAGATGAACTCGGAGAACCAGGAGAAAACCTCATTTATCACTAAGTTTGGAACGTACTGTTACAATGTAATGCTCTTCGGGCTAAAAAATGCTGGAGCTACATACTAACGCTTAGTCAACAGAATGTTCGAGGAACAAATAGGGAAATCAATGGAAGTTTACATTGACAATATGTTGGTTAAGTACCTGCACGCAGAGGACCATTTAATTCATTTGCACGAAACATTCAAAATCTTAAGGAAGTACAACATTAAGCTTTTGGACAAGTTCAAAAGGTTATCGGGAAATAAGTTTAAGAAACGCATCCGAAGGCTACGGCCATATTAAAGACTACGGTCATATAAAAAGGCTACATCTCGGAAACATCCGACTTCTGCCATAAGTTAAAGGCCTTCTAATACTATGAAAAAACCGATTAAATAAGGCTACCCTCCGCGAGGCAAACAAAGAAGGGCGTCGATAAAATCAGCACCTCGAATAATTGAAAGGCTTCAATAATATCAGCCTTCGAAAAAGCCTCAAGAGGTATTAAATTATAACACAAACGGATTACAAATGGGGTTCCGATCGATTGAACCCTCGAAAAACCCAACGGGTACAAAAAACATGCTAAGGCATAAAAAATCTCACTAAGTCTTTTAGCCGAAAAGAGGGAAAATTATAGCCGCCATAGAGGTCGAATTGACCCAACTTAAAGAGCCTAAGGGCCGATAAAAAAGAGCCTAAGGGCCGACATGAAAGAGCCTAAGGGCCGATTTGGTAAAAGGTCAATACAATTAGGGTTCGAGACCTCGCTCTCACTCAATTCGAACCCAAGGGTTCGATTACCCCAAACCTAAACAAGTAATGGCTCGATCATGGCTCAGGACTCACCATTACCCGATATGAGCCCGTAAAGCTCTATTCCCAAAAGCTTGAACTTATTCGAGCTCGACCATGGCAATTTCGAAGAAAACATCTAAGATAAAATCTCTAACACATAACTAAAAAGGATGAAGTCATTGCAAGAATTGTACAAGGCAAGAAATATCGAAATTATTCTTTTATATATGTCGAAAAGGATATATACAAGGGACCAATAAAAGGTCTTACAAAAAAGAACGATACAATAAGAAAGGAAAATCCTCTTTATGCACAAGACTGGTCTCTCCTTCGGGCCTAGCTTCATCATCGGGCCCGCTCTGGCTGCCTTCATTATCTTCATCATCATCGGGGGAGACAAGAAACTTGGCATCATCCTCAAGTGCTTTTTCTTAGGCTATCTCATTGGTGAGGTCGAAACCTCGAGCGTGGATCTCTTCGAGGGTCTCCCTCCGGGATTGACACTTGGCCAAATCACTGACCTGTTTCTCCTGGTTGGAGGAATCCCTTAGTTCATTTTGAGTATCCTAGGCACCCTTTAAGTACACAACAATGGTCTTGTCAGTCGTGGCCTTCGTCCTCTCGACCTCGGCCCTGGCTTCAGCAACCTCAGTCCCGGTAGCGACAAGTTTGTCCTCGAGCTCATTGATCTTCTTGACCTGGGCTAGATTTTTTACTTTCACTCCCCGGAGCTGAGTCTCAACCGAGGCCAAGTTGGCTAGGGCAGCCTATTTCTCACCAGCAAGCCGATCCAAGTTTTCCTTCCATTGGTTGTAATCGGCCTTAACTTGATCGACCTCCCCTCGAAGCTGCCCAATCATGTCCATTTTTTGGTGCAGCTGATACACTGAAGTGTTATCCTCCACAGTTGGGTCAATTAGACCATACTCTTGCAAAATAAGGGTTACCTTCTTTTCTAGCTCGGCCTCATTTTGACGAGCTTTGGCCAAGTCTGCTCGTAAGTCCTTGAGCTCCTCCTCCTTTTTACTGCAAAGGAGCCTCGGGGCCTTCCCTTCATCCGAGGATCTCTTGAGATCGGCCTCACATTGTCTCAACTCGGATCTAAACTTAGTAATGTCCTACACAGAAAAAAGGAGATATCAGTTAGCACAGAAGGAGAAGAAAACAAAACAAATTGAACAATAAAAGTTAGTGCTTACCCGAGAGAAGAGACGACGAGACTCGTCAAAGAGGGTAGATGTGTCATTGAGGTCGGTGGCATCATTGACCCCAGTAAAACAATTTTGAAAACGATCTTCGAGGACCTTGCTCGGGTCGGGCGTTCGCAGAGCTTGAGCGTCCTTTATTGCCTCCTCGGAATAAGATGGTAGAGGAGGGGATCAACCTATTGTTATGGCCCCGAGCTCCTCACTCGGGGTGCTCTGATTAGCCTTGGGATTCTCGGCACTTTCCCCCTCCGGTGTACTTTTTGAAGGCGAGGGAATAATCTTGATCTAAGGGGACTTGGGGGCTTTGCCCGAGTCTTTCTTCGGAGTTTCCTCACCACAAGGCAAGGTCTCCGGTTTTGAGGGCTTGGCAGCTTTAACCGGTTTCCTAGTTCGGGTCACTAGTGCCGATTCTTCGCCCCCGTTTTCCTATCATCCAGAAACTGGTGGGTCGAATCTATGTCCATGTGAATAAGTTTCCTCCTTGGCCTTCGAGTAGGGGCCCACATAACCTGGAGGTCTTCGGGTTTCAAAGCCTTTTTTCCTCTTGTTATCTTTCCCTGATTTGGGAATTGAGGACTCAGTCTCTTCCCCGGGCAGGGATGGCTTCATTTCGGAGACATCTCCAATGCCTGCATAAATAGTCATAAGTGAGATAACATCTCCAATAAAAGGAAAGCATCAATAAATCTAGGAGAAGAACTTACCATGGTGTTTGGCCTCCCATTTGCCCTTCGATAAGTCATGCCATTTGTGCTCGTCATACGAGGAGGTCGCGACCAGTTTTCGAACTTAGTCCTCGAGGTCAAGGACATGGGGCATCCAAGCGACAACTGCAAAAAAGGCAAAGGCACTACTAAAGGAAGGAACGGAGTATAAGAAGATACTGGGAAAGGGACTTCACTTATGATTGGGATTCCACTTCTCCGGGAACGATATTTTTCCCTTAGGGATGATGTCCGAGGTCCTCACCTGTACGAACCGGCTCATCTAGCCTCGTCCTTATCCTTGTCGTTACTAGCAAAGAAGGCTTTTCTTGATCGACGTTGAAGCTTGATCAGCCCTCGAAAAAGCTAAGGCCGATAGAGCTAAATGAGGTGGTTGAGGGTAAACTCTAATCCTTCGGCCTTGCTAGAGAAGTAGTGCAGCGTAATCACGATACGCCAGAAAGAGGGATGGATCTGGCCGAGGGTAACTTCATATCTTTTGCAAAAGTCAATCACTACTGGACCAAAGGGACCCAATGTGAAGGGATAAGTGTAAACACTTAAGAAGCCCTCCACATGAGTAGTAATGCTCTCCTCGGGGTCGGGGATCTGTACCACGATCTCGTCCCCCCAGCCAAAGTCTTTCTTCATGGCCTTGAGATGCTTCTCCATTATAGAACTAATATATCGGGATACATGTTCGCATCAGCCTAGGACTGCGGGGGGATTTTCAACGTTAAAGTCTTTTTTATCACACAAGGGCCGGGAATGATCTCGTGAAGAGCCGGTGCCACAAGTTTGGCCGGCTGAGAAAAGGAGGAGGAAGCTTTCTCCTTTTTGGGGACACTCTTTGAAGTTTTCGCCATTAATTTGAGTTAGAATCAATAGAGATAAGCGGATTTTGGTATTTTCTGACACTAAAAGAAACAGGAGTTGCGGATAATGAGAGAAAAGAGATGAAGAGAAGGAGATATAGAAGAAGTTTAGAGGTGGTTTAAAGATTGGAGTAAAGCTTTCTCCGAAATTAAACCTTGTATTTATAGGTGAGCGGCGACGATTCAATAGCGCTAGTGGCCAACCACCACTGGAGAAGCATTTAATGCTTTGGGGAAGCGAGCCAACGGGACATTTCGGTCACTTAGAATGCCTACGTCACGAGAATGACATCATCATCAAGGGCTCCAAAAAATCGAGGTTCAAATCTTTTCTTATCATTTTACTCTAAGAAACGCGGGGACTATTTGTATACGGTAAAATCATGTATCCCCGATTTAGTGGGATCGAGGGCTCACATCGAGGAACACAAGGCTCGCATTGAGGGATAAACTTAGTATGGACCAGGTTCAAGTTCTAGGGAAGAACATAAGGCTCAAAGATCGAAGTGCAAGATTAGTACTGTGAGCACGTGATTTTTTTCTCGCTTGGATTATTCCTAAAGGCATCTTAGAATTAGGAATTTTCTTTTATTATTTGATTTTTAGGATTTAATTGCGTATTTTTGTGTGTATTTTTATTTGTGTGTGCATGATAATTCATAAAAAATAAAAAAATAGCACAATTGTATTTAGAACCCCATTTTTATATTTTTAGTTCTACTAGTTAATTAACATTACATAAATAAGAGAAAATAATAAAAAATAGTCCTTTTTGCATTTTTACTTTTAATTTAGATTTTTCCTTAGTTTTCTTTTAAATTAGGGTTTAGTTAATTTTTGAAAATTAATTAGTTTAATTTTAAAGTTAAATCAAGTCTTTTTACTTTTAATACTGCATTTAATAAAAATCTAAAAAAAAGGAAATGATGAAAAATGTGAAAAAAGAAAGAAAATGAAAAGAAATTAAAGGTATTATTAAATACCTAGGTTTTGGGCCAGTTTCTAGCCCAAATACCCAGCCCAATCAGCCAAACTCGTTCAAGATTCTGGTCCAACCCAAGAGCCAACCCGGTCCAGCCCCTAACTTCTCAAAACAACGTCGTTTCAGTTGCAGTCAATCCTGACCGTCTAGGTTGTTTGATATGACGGCCAGGAATTGATGGATTTTTAATATATTACTGTCCAAACGCATGCCCCGCCCCCCTTTCCGTCTCAGATCACTCTCAATATACAAACCCTAGCACCACCGTCCCCCCACCGTCGGCCGCCGGCCGAAAATCGCCTCCGCCGGTGGCGAGTCTCCAAATGACCCCAAATTTACACCCTGTGTTCCCCTTCACCTCCCCATTCCAAATCCAACCTCAGTTTCTTTCAAATCCCACCCCAACTTGTCGAATAATCGAAATAGTAGTCGCCGCCTCCGCCGTGTATGGCGGCGCTGCCTCCAATCCTCACCAAATTAACACCCTATGGCCTTCTCACCCACTTTTTTCCAAATCCACAACCTGTAAACTTCAAACCATCCCGACATGGTTCAAATTTTAGATCAAATGTCCGAACCAGAACCCTAATTTTGCAAGGTTGGGGGTTATCGATCTTCGAACTATAATAGCCCATAATCATGTGTTTTCTCATGAATATACATGATTAGGGATGATTATAGTCCAAACAATTCTAAAGAGCTTGCCCTAATTCAAGTTTCAGAGATTAATCTCTAGGTATTTTCTCTTTATTTCCTCTCTTTTCTGTTCATTCTATTCTACTCAGTGTTCTCTCTTTATTTTTATTTTTTTTATTATTTATTTTTTGTGTTTTGATTTAGGATTCTGATTTTTTCCAACCATATAGTTATAGTCTTGTTCTTATTTTTAATTTGATTTTTTGTTTGCTTGTGATTCTCTGTTTGTTTTTCTTACCTTTTGTTTACATGATTTAGTTTTATTTCGTTCTAATTGTAGTTTTAATTTTATTTGTTTGTTTTAATTGTTAGTTTAGTTGTTAGTTTAATTGTCAGTTTACAATGTGGATCCTAATTGTTAGTTTACTGTTTTATTATGTTTAATAACAAATTTAGTCTTTGGACACATAGTTGATTAGGATTAATTCAAAGTTCAAATTAGGTTTAGTGGTCAATTTTTTGGGGTTTTGGGTTAATTAGACTCTCTTAGTTATAACTGAATAATTCCAGCCCTTTGTTAATTAACTATGGTCATATTTTGACCAAGTTTTAAAGGGCTAGGATTAGTTTGACAAAGGTTATAATTTTAGGATTAAATTAGGGGGAGTATAGGTAGTTCAATTAAGAGAATCCTGCAGTAACTAAAAATAGAACCCCCTATAACCTTCTAGGAGGGGGTTCTAATTTGAAATTCAGGAACTTGGTAGTATAACTTGACCAACAAGGCTTGAATTGAGGGACTAATTAGCTAGAAAAATGAAATTAAACAAGGTACTAAGGGTGTAAAGAAAATCTGAAAGTTGCCCTAGCCTTTGCCTATAAAAGGGGCAATCCCTTGCCTTGCAATACAAGTTTTGAAGAAGTTTTAGAGGTTCTAGAGAGATCCAAAAATATGAAAAATTCAAAATTCAAAATCTAGAGCTTAGAGAGATCTGAAATTCAAAAATTCAAAAAACAAAGTTTGAGAAGCCTTGTGAGATCTGAAATCCAAACACTGAAAAGATACTGAAAATCAGGCGACCAAAACTACAAAAAATCACTATTCCATTGAACTTTATCGTTTTCAGAAGTTCCTGGAGTCAATTTTGAGTTTAATTGCGTTTATTCAAGCTGGTTTTGGTTTGTTTACTGGTGTTTGTTCATCTGAAACTAAGTCCTACGTTGCTTGGTGTCATTTCTGGGTTAAAAATAATTCAAAGCTGTTGTTGACTGTTGATTGTTGTTGCTGACTTTTCCTTCCTCTTACTTTGCTTAAATTTTCAGGTATTCTTCTACCTTTAATGACGTGTGAGGGGTTGAATCAGCAAATGTAGGACTGAGTTTTTCTTTGAAGAAATGGTGAAATGCAGCCTGTTTTTCTCCTATGAATTCCCGTTGTTCTGCGTTAGCTAAATACCTAATATATTTGAGAACTTGCTTTGTAATAACTGAAAATTGGACTTCTTTCTTAGACTTATGTGAGTATCTAGTAATATGCTAGCATTAGTATAGTTAATTCAGTTTTTCCTATCATGTTAGCTTGATGTTAAACACTTAAAAAACGTGTTAACTAGAAATGGAGCTTAGAAATTGTAAGTATGATGTGATTGAGCATATATTGTAGCTTAAACGTGCTAATTACTATAGTGTGCTTGTTATGTGTTTGTTGAAAAAGTGAAACCCAAAATAATTCATCCACAATTCAAAATAGTAGGATTTTACCTTTGCGTTGTATCTCATAGTAGTTTGGGAATTCATGAGTTGTTTTTAAAAGCAATGGCCTAGAATTAAATATGTAAGAATCCAGAGTTTCTGCAGCTACTTCCAGGTCCCAGGCCATGGCTAATTTTATTTTGAGGTGTATTAATTAAGACTAAATGGCTGTCAAAATTTCAAAATTATCAGTATGCAAACAAGTTGAAATGTACATGAGTTTTGAATTTCAAACAATTGAAGTTTGTCAACTCCAGTGGTGATCCAAAAATCCGTACTTTAATATCCAAATAAAACCTACATCGAGTATGGCAGCCTCTTGTTAAATGAGAATTGTGCCCGGTTATATAATGGCAGGACCAACATATCTTTAGCCTTTTAAATCAATTAGAATTACATGATTAAGAGCCTTTTGGGGCTTGATTTTGAGTGCCAGCCTTTGCCTGCTCTCGACTTGGGCCTGTTCTAAGGCCCGAGTTTTAGACAGCTTTTGCAAATAAAAATGAACAGATTTTTGGGTTGGCTTCGAGGCCCTACCTGTTGGAAGTCCCATTTCACTTATTGAAGCTATTTGGTTTGGATTTATAATGCATGCCTCGGGCCTTTCAAGTTAAGTAGCAAACCTGAATTAAGGGATTTTCAATAATGAAGATCCTCTTGTTTGAGTTTGGACTTGATCTTGTGGCCCAAATTTTTCTTGAATGTTTTTTTTCTAATGGTAGTTAATTAATAATGCCAATCAATTAAGTTTTTTTTTAGAGACAATCCCAATAGATAATAATAGTTTCTCTTTAGGATGGCCTTTAAAAATAAATTGAGGTGCGCCGTGCCGAACAAAATTCACAAATCACGTGGCCCTCTTTAATTATTTCTTTAAAATACTTAGAACTCGGGACACACCATTTTGCGAATTTTTATGGCCTCCCGCAAAGTTAATAACGCGTTAGCCGCTCTAGGCGCGTTCTTTAATAATTTTATCTTCCTAAATTCGGGCGTGCATTTCATGTGACCTAAATCTAAATCCCAAAATGTTGAATACAATGTGTTTTGGATCCGGGTGCATTTCATGTGACGTGATCCAAAAATATATTTTAAACAATGTTCAATTTCCTAAAAACTAATTAAAAGCGGTAAATAATTTTATAAAAATTGCACTATAGGATGAACATGTTTTAAAATCAGATATTAGACCAGTTATAATAGTTTAAGCGACTTTGCTAGAATCACGGGATCCAGAGGTGCTTAACACCTTCCCCCGGGTCAACAGAATTCCTTAGTCAGAATTTCTGGTTCGCATACTTCATTTGGAAAGTCAAAATTTCCTCGATTTCGGATTCAAGATAAACCGGTGACTTGGGACACCAAAAACCAAACCTATCCCAAGTGGCAACTCTGATAAATAAATAATCTCATTTCGAATAATGTCACTTAAATTGGAAAAAATCCCTTATACATTTATCCTTCGGGGTATGTGTGTAAAAAGGAGGTGTGACTGCTCTGGTGACTCTGCTGGGGAAACAAACCCGGAACTTCGGTTCAGGGTTCAAGAATTCGAGCTTAGAATAATTGTTATATTTGGCTTTATCTGATTTTCCTACATGTTTCATGCTAAATGTGCTAAATGCTTTACCGCTTTGATATTGGGTGAACTGTATATATAAACTGCTGCGAAACCCTTCCTCTCTCTGATTCTTCTACATCATGGAGAAGGGTGCAC
>MU694308.1:0-31168 GCA_026770625.1 Nicotiana glauca | reverse complement strand
GTCTAGAACAATAAACTCAGGTTTTAAACCTAGTATAACAAAGCCTCATGCCGGATTCCTAGTAGGAACGTTTGTTTGCATCATGTGCATTTGACTTAGGGGACTCAACACAGGGGGCAAGTGACCTAAAATGAAAAGACCGTCCTGATGCATCTTACGTGTTACTTGTGCATTTATTTGCTAGGCTTTGTATGTTGATTGGCTTGTACATAATGGGAGAGAATTGAACGGAAAATAGCAGTGTTAGGAATAAGTGAGGAGAACCACTTGTTTTGAAAAAAACCAATGCCCAAATAGTACTAAAACTCTGTCGGATTTTTGAAAAAAAAACAAAAAAAAGATTTTTTCAAAAATAGTTGGTTTTGTCAAATCTGCCCGAACTACACCAGTTTGATCCTCACCGGATGTGAGATACGTAGGCAACCCTCATCGGGCCCAATTTCCCTTTTCGCAAAAATAGCCAAAAAAATAACAAAATTTTTAATTTTTGTCACAAATAAGTCGAGTGATACCATTCTTGTTTTAAAATAAGCTGAATGTCCCTAAAAGGGCGCCGGAAGGCTATTTTTGTAAGAACAGCCACCTTGAGTCATTTTTAACGGTTAGCGGGCACAACCTTAAAATCTTCTTCCCCGAAGTACTGAAAGGCCGAATCTGCAAAACCAGGTCTTTGTTTTTCTTAAATAAAATTTTTGAAAAATAGTCACTTTTTCTTTTAAGTCAAAATAAGTCATTAAATCACCTTCATAAATGCGCAGGATGAGCACGATTGAAATTGAACCCTTCACGATCCTTAAAGAGATCCCCTTGAAGCTCCATATGTGGTGGAATGACCTAGGAAAGGGTAGCAGAGAAACAGTGAAAAAAATTTTGGGTGGCCTCGTTGGATTATTGAACATCAAGCCAAGGCCGGATATCATTGAAGCATTGATACCTTTTTGGGACCCGACTCGCAACGTGTTCTATCTCTCGGACTTTGAGCTCACACCAATATTAGAGAAAGTTGCGGGTTATGCAGGCCTTAGTGGAAACCTCAGGGGTCGATATCCATTGTCATCGAGACCAGTATCCCTTCACAGATTCCTGGACTTGTTGAGTATTAGCTGGGATGTTCAAGACGAGAATCTATCTGAAGGGTATTGCACGCTCCATTTCTTGTATCATCGATATGGAAACCCTCGAGGTTTTGAAGAGCCCAACACGGGTTTAACCCATGCCGGAAATAAGGATAAGTGGGAAGCAAGGCGGGGTTTAGCTTTCATGGTAGCTTTTTTGGGAGTTGTGGTTTGTCCCCGAAAAGATAGTCATATAGAGATCGGCATTTTAGGAATGCTAGATGTTGCAATCAAAAAAGCCAACAGCACGGTGGTTCAACTGATCGTGTCTGAAATTTATCGAGCCTTGACTATATGCCGAGAAGGGGGAAAGTTCTTCTAGGGTTCCAATCTATTGCTACAATAATGGGTGCAAGAGCACCTCTGTCACCGGACTGGGTACATGAGCTATGGTTTGACCGGGTTGAGCTGCATTGAAGAATTTAAAACCCGAGTAACAGGTATTGAATTCTTTGAGGGTACCGAGGCTTGGCTATCTTGTTTGAGATCTTTGACCGCTGACAAAATTGAGTGGGATTTCGGATGGCTTCCCATTACTGAGGCAGTATACACATCAGCTGAAGTACCTTATATTCTCTTGATGGGCATCCGAAGCATCCAACCATATGCTCCCTACAGGGTCTTGTGCCAATTGGGAAGATTTCAAACCGTCCAAGGTTATGAAGATCTGAGTAAACAAGTCATCGAACTAGGCCCAAAAACTGCATTTCCAGAAGGAAAAATCCGCTAAATATGGAGTGAGTGTAGGTTTCTTGAGCCTAAGACCATAGTGTGGAATCGGGGCAGAGAAGAGGCCACAGGTCCAACAATTTACTGACGGGTCCCAGGTGCAATTAGATTGGTTAGCCAAGGAAAAGGAATACAGGGCCAGAATAGGAGAGCTGGAAAAGCAGGTCCGGGATCTTCAGTTCGAAAACAGCGTGCAAGCCGCAGCCGATGAAGGTGACAAGAAGAAACTGACCCAAGAAAATGAGGCTCTTAAAGCTCAGATCCGACAAATGAAAATAGCTGCCAACAACCAAGAAAGAAGTCGGGCCGATGAAAGGTTGATAAGCGGACTAAAAAAGAAGGTCCTTGAGTGCCAAGAAAACTTGGAAAAATCCGAAGAGAATATAGCAAAAATTCGGGTGCAGTGGGCAAAGAAAGCAAAAGAACGGGCCCAATTTGTGCAACAAATGAAAAGAAATTTTGAAGGGACTATTACTAATCTGAGAAGAGAAGTGACTACCCTTGAGGACGAGGCAGCTAAGCAAGCTAAAGTTTTCAAAGCTGAGAGGGAGCATTGCTATTGGCTGATGGCCAAAATGGAGAGAGAAATACAACAGTTACAAGACCACCACCTCCATGACTCCCAGGTGCTAGAAGCCCGAAACCAGCAAATAGGCCGACTACTTCAGGAAAAGGGCAGAATTAGGGAAAGAATCAGAGCCATATCGGACTATATTACCATGAAGTGCCAAGTATGCGAAAACATGACTCGCACCACTTTCTATACTACAGTGATGACTTTCATCCGCCGAGTTATGAATGATTTGGAGCAACTACAAGGGGGTCTCGCACATAGGCCCGCGGCGAGGCCGAATGACGCCCCCGAGCCCCAGTAATTGAAGCTTAACTGTATAGGTGCATCACACCCCAGTGTGTGGTTACCTATCTATTACTTGTCTCAAACTAACCGGTTGTTGCTTCAATTTCCAGCTTAGGTTTATAGAAATGGTGGTTGGTTTTTGGTAAACTGGCATCACATCAATATTTTACCAGATCAAAGGGGAACACTGAAATGTCGTCAGAAATGACCTTGCCCACAATCCCCATTCCTGAAGACTGCCCCATCTCAGGGATCCCGGCCTCCGAGTCTACAGCAGCCGAAGAAAATCGGATCTTACGTCTCCGGGTTATAGAGATGTGGGATGCATGGACTAACGGAAGGGAGCCTCCAAGTTCTATCCCTAGCTTTCCTGAATTGTTCCATAGATCCGTTGGTACTTCTAACATCCCCATCAGCCATCCGAATACCCTATTGGGACAACCTACCATATCCACTCACTTTGTAGGAACACCTTCTGAGGTCTGCCCCCAGGTGTTCACATCAGGAGTAGCCCCCAATATCTTTACCTCTCCTCCATGCTCCGCCACAACACAGCCTTCGCTGCCCAGGCCCGTTTTTGATCCCTCGACCTTCACTTTCCAAAATCGTATTTTTTAAGAGGAGCCACCTCAATACCCCACATACACTTACTCTCAGCCACCCCCATTTGAGTTCACACTTGGACAGGATAAAACTCCTAAAGCTCCTAAACAGGATGAAATGGCAAAAAGGATGAGGAGCCTAGAGCAGAGCCTAAAAAACATGCAAGGTTTAAGCGAGCATAAGAGTGTTTCCTATACTGATCTGTGCATGTTCCTCACGTGCACCTGCCCATGGGATTCAAAACGCCAAAGTTCAAGAAATATTATGGGCGTGGCAATCCCATTGCTCACCTTAAAAAGTACTGCAATCAATTGCGCGGGGCTGGCGGAAAAGAGGAATTGCTAATGGCTTACTTTGGAGTTGGTAGGTATAGCCTCGGAATGGTATATGGATCAGGACATATCTCGATGGCACATTTGGGATGATTTTGCCAGAGATTTTGTTCGGCAGTTCCAGTCCAACATAGATATTGCACCAGACAGGAACTCATTGGCGAACCTGAAGAAGAAGTCCTCAGAAAGTTTTTGGGAATATGCAATTAAGAGGCGTGAGCAGGCATCAAGAGTAAAACCGCCAATGGATGAAATTGAAATGGTCAAGGTATTTCTTCAAGCCCAGGAAGCGGATTATTTCCAGAACACGATGTCAGCTATGGGCAAACCTTTCGCAGAGGCTATTAAGATCGGTGAAAGGATGGAGAATGGTCTGAAAACAGGCAGAATCTTGAGTCAGTCAGACATTAGAGCAACCTCCCAAGCCATTCAAGGCGGGTCTGGAGGAATGGCCAAGGGTAAGAAGAAAAAAGAAACGTCTATGGCAGCATCAGGTTCAAGAAGACACCGCGCTCCTAGACCCATGTTCTTGAAAAGAACCCCTCAACACTACTACCCTCACCATGACATGGCTTATGCTCCTCAACCATATGTGGTCATGAATGCTCAACCATTTTCCCGGCCGCAGCCACATGCCAATAGAAACCAAGCTCCATTCCTAAGAAATCAGCCTCCCCACCAAAACCACTATAATCCTCGTCCTCCACAGAATAACTTTCCTCCCCGTGAGCCACCCAGGAGGCAAACTTTTACTCCAATTGGTGAATATTACTCTAACCTATTCCCAAAACTTGTCCAAATGGGTCTACTTCAGTGGGTCCCTCAAACAAGGCATAACCCAGCATCGCCTGCCTATAGAGCTAGTGTCAGATGTGCCTATCATTCAGGGGCAGAAGGCCATGATACAAATGACTATTGGACTCTGAAACGAGTGGTGGAGAACTTAATAGAGCAGGGAAAGATAGTGATGAGGGACGAGGATGTTCCAAACATGACTAACAATCCATTGCCAACCCACAATAATTGTCCAGTGATTGGGATGATCTGTGAAGATAGAGAATTTGATCCAGCATTAAAGGCCATAATTGCCATCGCCGATGTGGAAAGAAAGCCAAAGGTTGCCCTGAAGCAAGGTAAAGGGGAAAAGAAGAATAAAGTCACCAAGACAGAACCAGAAAATAAAGCTGAAACAAGAACAGAGGCAATACCTCCCAAAAATGGAATTCTCTATGTCCCACGAGGCCGCCAAGAAAAGCAGCTGATTGTGAGCCCTCCAAAGAAATTTGAATTGAAAAAGGGAACACAATTATACGTACCCAATGGAGCCTATGTGGTGCGGGGGACAATAAAACCATTAGGGCTGAATGAGCCCGTGGTTATTGGACGCGCACCACAGAAGCCTATGACGAATTCTGCTGTGGTGCCATGGAATTATCATCAGGCGGTGGTTACGTATAAGGGTAAAGAGATCTTGGGAGAGCTTCCAGAAAATTCCCCTGTTGAGAAATACTCAAACATAGAAGAAGTAAACAATGCCACTCGAAAGCGTTTTCCATCTAAGAAGCATGTAAGTGCTGAGGAAGCAGAAGCTTTCTTTCAGAAGATGAAAATGGCCGACTATGAGGTGGTTGATCAATTGCAAAAATGTCCCGAACAAGTGTCCTTGCTGTTATTGCTGATGAAATCCCCTGAGCATCAAAAGGTTTTAATGAAAACTCTGAATGAAGCATACGTGCCAGTTGAAACCCCGGTGGAACAACTAGAAAGAATGGCGGAAAGGTACTTTGCTGTCAATCAGATTTCATTCAGCAAAAATGACCTGCCTCCAGAAGGAGCTGCTCACAACAAAGCCTTGCACTTAACTGTCAAATGTGAGGGATATTATGTAAAGCGAGTCATGGTAGACGGAGGTTCGGGGGTAGACATTTTTCCCACTCTCCACACTGAAGCGTATGAAAATCTAGACTGGAAGGATTCGTCCCAACAATGTCTGTGTGAGAGCCTTTGACGGCATCAAAAGAGATACCATTGGAGAAATTTACCTAATCTTGACTATCGGCCCGGTGGATTTCGAGGTGACTTTTCAAGTGCTAGACATGGACACGTCTTATAATTTTCTTCTGGGAAGGCCTTGGATCCATGCCGCAGGAGCTGTACCTTCTACCCTCCACCAAATGGTGAAATTTGAATATGAGGATCAGGAAATTATGGTTCATGGATAAGATGAACAGGCAATCTATCGGGACCCATCTGTCCCATGCCTAGAAGCGAGGGAAGGTAGTGAGCACATAGTCTACCAAGCATTCGGAGTTATGGTGGCAGATCAGCATGAAGAAGGAAATCCTTGCCCTCAAACCTTCCTATCTAATGCCTCAATTATGGTAGACAAAGAAATGATCAAACATGGTTTCAAGCCAGGGAAGGGACTTGGAAAATCTCTGCAAGGAATATCTGAGCCAGTGACCCTGCCTACAACTGAAAAGTTCTTCGGGATAGGTTTTTTGCCTACCCCAGGTGCTATAAAGTGGGCAGACGAGAGAAAGAAGGAGGGATGGGTCTTGCCACAACCACTGCCACAATTGTATAAAACCTTTGTCAAGCCGAAGTACAGTAAAGAGGAAGATGATGAGGTTTTCACGGCTGAAGAAATTGAGAAAATATGTGGGTCAATGAGAAAAGTACTCTACGAAACCCACATGGTTCAGCCGGGAGAGGGCACTAGCACCGCTGAGGTGTTATACATAGGACCAAGCGCCAAGCTTCAAAATTGGAAGGCTACGCCATTTCTGATCAGGCGGGAATCCGGGTAGACCTGCCCTACTACTTTTTCTGCATCCCGAGTTATTCCAGGGTGTAACTCGGATGTTTTCTTTAGTTTCCTATCTTTAAATTTCCCAATGTAAACCTTGTTATCTTCCCAATTCCAAGAAATGAAATCAATATTTCATCTTTCATTTTCTCTTTATTCTTTCTGATTTTCGTTATTTTCCTTTTTTTATTTCTTCTTTTCAGTTCTAATAATGCAGCTTTAAATAACATGACATGCTTGCGAACTTCATGCCCAGATTCAAACACGCTGTCTAAATGTGAAATAATGAACCAAGAACTGAAATATGATGAAGAAGAGGCTTTTAGGGAAATAAATTGAGAATTGGAACAATTCGAGAATAAACCTAAGCCAAACTTGAATGATACTGAGCCGGTTAACTTGGGAACTTTTGAAGAAATTCGGGAAACCAAAATAAGCATTCACACAGATGAAAAAACTCGAGATGCAATAATCCAACTCCTGTTTGAGTTTAAAGATGTGTTTGCTTGATCATATGATGATATGCCAGGGCTGAGTGTTGATCTAGTGGTTCATAAGTTGCCAACTTTCCCTGATTGTCCTCCAGTCCAGCAAAAGCAGAGAAAGTTTAAAACTGACATCAGTGATAAGATCAAAGAAGAAATCACAAAATAGTTGAAAGCAGGGGTAATCCGAGTGGTCCGGTACACTACATGGTTGGCTGATGTAGTCCCAGTTCCAAAGAAAGATGGAAAGACCCGGGTGTGTGTGGATTACAGAGATTTGAATAAGGCAAGTCCCAAAGATAATTTCCCTTTGCCCAACATCCACATCCTTGTTGATAATTGCACCAAGCATGAGATACAGTCTTTCGTGGATTGTTACGCAGGATATCACCAGGTGTTGATGGATGAAGAAGACGCAGAGAAAACGGCCTTCACCACACCCTGGGGTACATATTGCTACAGAGTCATGCCATTTGGTCTGAAGAATGCTGGAGCAACCTATATAAGGGCCATGACTGCCAGCTTCCATGATATGATGCATCAGGAGATAGAGGTATATGTGGACGATGTAATCATCAAGTCTCGAACTCAGGATGATCGTGTTCGAGATTTGAGAAAATTCTTCGAGTGATTGCGCAAGTATGATCTAAAGCAGAACCCAGCTAAATGTGCATTTGGAGTCCCCTCGGGCCAACTTTTGGGCTTCATAGTCAGCAGGAGAGGTATTGAGCTATGCCCAACAAAGATAAAGTCTATTCGAGACCTGCCTCCTCCGAGAACTAAGAAGGATGTAATGAGCTTGTTGGGCAGATTAAACTATATCAGCCGGTTCATTGCTCAGCTGACATCCACATGTGAGCCCATATTCAAGTTACTAAAGAAAGATGCAGCAGTCGAATGGACGGATGAATGTCAAGAAGCTTTCGATAAGATCAAAGAATATTTGTCAAATCCGCCAGTCTTGTTCCCACCAGAGCTAGAGAGACCTCTTTTCTTGTATTTGACGGTCTTGGAAAATTCTTTTAGCTGTGTCCTCGGGCAACACGATGTAACTGGGAAGAAAGAACAGGAAATCTACTACTTGAGCAAGAAGTTCACCAGTTATGAAGCTAAATATACTCTGTTGGAGAGAGAACCTGCTGTGCTTTAACCTGGGTCGCTCAAAATCCGAGACATTATCTTCAAGATCACACTACCTACCTCATAACCAAGTTGGATCCTTTAAAGTACAAATTCCAAAAACCGATGCCCATAGGGAGATTAGCAAAGTGGCAGATTCTGGTCACTGAATTTGACATAGTCTATGTCACTCGCACGACGATGAAAGCCCAGGCGTTGGCAGATCATTTGGCTGAAAATTCGGTTGACGAGGAATACCAAACGTTGAGCACTTACTTCCCAGATGAAGAGGTAAATTCAATAGAAGCAATCTCTAAATACACACATGCTTGGAAAATGTTTTTTGATGGAGTCGTGAATGCCAAAGGTGTAGGAATTGGGGAAATCTTGATCTCGCCCACCGGTCAGTACTATCTGGCCACAGCCAGGCTTCGATTTTTCTGCACAAACAATACTACTGAATATGAAGCCCGCATCATGGGTATGAACATGGTGATCGACCAAGACATCGAAGAGTTGTTGATTTAGGGGGACTCGGATTTGATTATCCGACAAGCCCAGGGAGAGTGGGAAACCCGAGATGTTAAGCTTATTCCCTATCGCCAACATGTGGAGGATCTTAGGAAGCGGTTCAAGTCGATAGAGTTCAGGTGCATCCCTCGGTGTCATAATGAACTAGCTGATGCACTCGCCACTCTGGCCTCGATGCTACCCTACCCAGGCAGTGCCTATATTGATCCTCTGCAGATCCAAATCAAGGAAAGGCATGGTTATTGTAACACGATTAAGGTAGAACCCAGCACCCAGCGGTGGTATCATGACATCAAAAGGTTTCTGAAAATACAAGAATACCCCGAACAAGCTACTGGAGATCAAAAGAGAACCATTAGACGGCATGCAAGTGGTTTCTTCTTAAGTGGTGATGCCTTGTACAAAAGGACCCCGGATCTCAACTTGTTAAGATGCGTTGACGCTAAGGAAGCCCGAAGAATTATGCGTGAAATGCACGTAGGAGGGTGCGGACCTCACATGAATGGGTATGTTTTGGCAAAGAAAATCCTTCGAGCAGGGTATTACTGGATAACTATGGAAAAGGACTGCTTCAGTTTTTTCCGGAAATGCCATCAGTGTCAGGTGCACGGTGATTTGATTCATGCACCTCCAACAGAACTGCATCCCATATCAGCACCTTGGCCATTTGTTGCCTGGGGCATGGACGTCATTGGGCCGATCGAGCCAAAGGCCTCAAATGGACATAGATTCATATTGGTTGCCATTAACTACTTCACGAAGTGGGTTGAAGCCATACTCTCAAGTCAGTCACCACGAAAGCCGTGGTAGATTTTGTACACTCTAATCTTATCTGTCGTTTCGGCATTCCTGCAACTATCATCACAGACAATGCTGCAAACATGAATAGTCGTTTGATGGAAGAGGTATGTGAACAATTCAAAATAACACATAGAAACTCTACTCCCTATCGGCCCAAAGCCAATGGTGTTGTTGAAGCAGCCAACAAGAACATCAAGAAGATTTTGAGAAAGATGATTCAGAGCTCCAGACAATGGCACGAAAAGCTGCCTTTTGCATTACTGGAATATCGCACCACGGTGCATACTTCGGTAGGAGCAACCCCATACCTATTGGTTTATAGAACTGAGGTTGTTATACCCGCAGAGGTAGAAATCCCTTCGCTCCGGATAATCGTTGAAGTAGAGATTGAGGATAGTGAATGGTTCAAGACTCGTCTAGAACAGTTGTCTTTAATTAATGAAAAATGGATGGCCGCGGTCTGTCACGTGCAGTTGTACCAACAAAGAACAGCCCGCGCTTATAACAAGAAAGTACAGCCCAGGAATTTTGAAGTGGGACAACTTGTGTTAAGACGCATTCTTCCACATCACCAGGAAGCAAAAGGAAAATTTTCTCCTAATTGGAAGGGTCCATATATCATCCGAAAGATATTGCCGAGAGGAGCATTGTATCTGGGTGACATCGAAGGAAATGATCCCGAGGCAGCTGTGAATGCGGATGCAATGAAAAGGTACTATGTCTAGGCTTGCTGCGGTGAGGACTTTTGTGCAATTGAGATGATGAAGGCTTTCCTTTCCGCTATACAAACACTATTAACCCTTTGTAAACCCATTTGAGCCGGCTTCTGTTCTTTGATTACCCTCTTTGGAACCCGAAGGTACTATCGAAAAGAAAAAAAGGAAAAAAAAGAAAAAAAAGAAAAAAAAGGAAGAAAAGGCAAAGAAAAAAATGAAAAATGATGAAAAGAAAAGAAAAAAAACAACAAAACAAATATTTCCCTGAACTACGTCTGACTTGATTCCAAAAGGATATGTAGGCAGCCTCTCTCTGGGGTTCAGTCACACCAAAACAAAAATCCCGATTCCCCCAAAGAGTGAAACTGGGGCAGATGATATAATGGCTCGGCCATGAACCCACCAAAATGGTTCCAAAGTTGTAATTCCGTCCAAAATCCTTTTTACCCAAAAAAAACCTTGTCCAAGTCCTTCCGATCAATTGGCAAAGGCAGTGGGAATTGAAGAAAAAACATCATTGTTGGAATCTGAAGCAATCCAAAATTGAGAGAAATAAAATGAGAGAATATTATCGGTGAAAACCTACGGGCACCATAAGGCGAAGGTGAACAGAGAAATTGAAAATGAGAGAGTCCATTTGGTAAAAACTCACAAAGATCATTATCGGGCGATGGTGAAAAGAGAAATGAGAGAGGTCGATTGGCGAAAACCCGCAAAGGGCGCTGTCGGCCGAAAAGAAAACATCTCCCACCACTAAAAGAGTCCTGGCAAGGTTCCCCAGTTTTGAGATATGGGTCAATGAGTTTACTAGAAGTTGAAAAGTTTGTGCAGGTCGGGCATCCAGTCCAAGAAGCATGTCATGTCTATTTGAAGCTTGCATGCACCCCCAGATAAGTCTTTCTCTTCCCCCGAAAGGGACGCTTCTCTTTAAATTCATCTTCTTGCCTTTTTGTTTACTTTTTCCTTGAATTCCTTTTGGTCTAACTTTGATTCTGAAACTATTACAAAGAAATGGTGGCAGAACTAGTTTTACAGGGCTTGCCTAACAGAAACTAAAGAAAGTGCCCAGCCTCAGCGGATGCATCAAGCTAATCCCAACTGGCCATGATTGTTGACGCTTTCAAAACAAAGATATTGAAGAGTAAAGAAAGCCAAGGACAAAGTTTCTAAGAGTAAAGTAAAGTGAAAAGGCAGAGCCCCACGCGGGCAAGTCATAATGAAATCCTGAAAGTTGAATCCTGCGGTTTGAAAGAGAGAATAATCCTCAAAACAGGCAAGCAGCAGAGGGCCTCGACGAAAGCTAGGCCGGGATCAAGCAATCAAGGCCATAAAACCAACCAACGTTTCAAACTAACAATTGTTCTTTGTTTGAAAATTGAAACAGGTGCAATCCAGGTGACCGCACAAAAAAAAACAGGTGCAGCCAAAAGAAAAGAAACGTGCAAGTGCTGAAACAGCTTTGCAGCAAATAATCAATGCAAAAGGGAAGTTTCCTCCAAGTTCTTTCCTGCATCTTATCAAAACAAAAAGAGATAACAAAAGAAGGAAATTACCAAAAGAGGATAGTTTAGAATTCCCAACATCAACCTAGTACCTTGTTAGCCAACATTAGGGCTCCAATCCCTTAGTTGAGCGTTTTTTCCTTTAGCCAACATTAGGGCTCCAATCCCTGAGTTGAACATTTCTTTCTATTAGCCAACATTAGGGCTCTAATCCCTGAACTGAGCATTTTTCTTTAGCCAACATTAGGGCTCCAATCCCTGAGTTGAGCGTTTTTCCTTTAGCCAACATTAGGGCTCCAATCCCTGAGTTGAGCATTTTTCCTTTAGCCAACATTAGGGCTCTAATCCCTGAGTTGAGCATTTTACCCTTAGCCAACATTAGGGCTCCAATCCCTGAGTTGAGTGTTTTACCCTTAGCCAACATTAGAGCTCCAATCCCTGAGTTGAGCGTTTACCCTTAGCCAACATTAGGGCTCCAATCCCTGAGTTGAGCATTTTTCCTTTAGCCAAAATTAGGGCTCCAATCCCTGAGTTGAGCATTTTACCCCTAGCCAATATTACGGCTCCAATCCCTGAGTTGAGCATTTACTCTTAGCCAACACTAGGGCTCCAATCCCTTAGTTGAGCATTTTTCCTTTAGCCAACATTAGGGCTCCAATCCCTGAGTTGAGCATTTTTCCCTTTAGCCAACATTAGGGCTCCAATCCCTGAGTTGAGCATTTTTCCCTTTAGCCAACATTAGGGCTCCAACCCCTGAATTGAGCGTTTTTCTTTAGCCAACATTAGGTCTCCAATTCTTGAGTTTAGCGTTTTTCCTTTAGCCAACATTAGGGCTCCAATCCCTGAGTTGAGCGTTTTTCCTTTAGCCAACATTAGGGCTCCAATCCCTGAGTTGAGCATTTTTTCCTTTAGCCAATATTAGGGCTTCAATCCCTGAGTCGCGCCTTTTAGACATAGGGCATCCATTCCCTAGTCGCCTTTAATCAACATTAGGGCTCCAATCCCTGAGTTGAGTTTTACCTTTTACCAACATTAGGACTCCAATCCCTGAGTTGAGTTTTTAACTTTTGCCAATATTAGGGCTCCAATCCCTAAGTTTAGCTTTTTACCTTTTGCCAACATTAGGGCTCCAATCCATGAGTTGCGCCTTTTGGACATAGGGCCTCCATTCCCTAGTCGTTTTGCATCAATATTAGGGCTTCAATCCCTGAGTTGATATTTTAGAAACAAGGTTCCACTCCCTAATCTGTTCCATCATAGATAAATACAATTCTTGAAAATGAAAAAAAAAGGGAAGAAGAGAGAATGAGTTCAGACTTTGTCACAAATAACTCACGAAATTTTCCTAGTGAAAACTGGGGCAGAAAATTTCGTTCGTTTGTTTATTTTGGTGTCTGAGCAAGTTTGACCTCGAGGCACAGGGATTTAAGATGACCAAAGGAATGAATCTCAATCCAGAATGAAGAAAAGAAGAAAAGAACAAAAAGAAGTGAATTCAAAATACTGAAGTGAATTCAAAATGCCGAAGTGAACAGAGATGCGGAATGCTCAAAACTTGATTGAATTCACAAGTTCCGCATGTTCCGCTTTGACACAATGCTGAAGAAAGAACCAACACCTACAGCTTGCGAGCATCACGATTCAGATCGGAGTCCACAGCAAAATCAGCTAAGACTCAAGATCAAGCTTCAAGAGATTTATAGATAGGAATCTTGTAACTCATAGTTGATAGGCATAGCTAGCTTAGCTTTGATTTTCCTTTTGGTGTAATAAGGAGGTCAACAAGTAGTAGCAGCAGCAACAACAGTGATATCACAGCTCCTGGTAGTCCCAGTTACCAAAACTTCCAGAACTACACTGACCTGATTCCTTTATAGCCAAGAACCTCTGAAGCAGGGTTCGGTCAGACGTTTTTCAAAAATGCTTCTCATGGAGTGCCAAGCAGGCAAAAATCCCTCATGATTGCTCATTTATCTTTGCCCGAAAACCCTTCGTGTGTCAGAGCAAAGAGGGGCATCTTTGAGCACGTGATTTTTGCCTCGCTTGGATTATTCCTAAAGGCTTCTTAGAATTATGATTTTTCTTTTATTATTTGATTTTTAGGATTTAATTTCATATATTTGTATGTATTTTTATTTGTGTGTGCATGATAATTCGTAAAAAATACAAAAATAGCACACTTGCATTTAGAACCCCATTTTTATATTTTTAGTTCTACTAGTTAATTAACATTACAAAAATAATAAAAAATAACAAAAAAAAAGTCCTTTTTGCATTTTTACTTTTAATTTTAGATTTTTCCTTAGTTTTTTTTTAAATTAGGATTTAGTTAATTTTTGAAAATTAATTAGTTTAATTTTAAATTTAAATCAGATCTTTTTACTTTTAATTCTGTATTTAATAAAAATCTAAAAAAAAGGAAATGATGAAAAATGAGGAAAAAAAAGAAAATGAAAAGAAATTAAAGGTCTTATTAAATACTCAGGTTTTGGGCCAGTTTCCAGCCCAAATACCCAGCCCAATCAGCCAAACCCATTTAAGATCCTGGTCCAACCCAAGAGCCAACCCGGTCCAGCCCCTAACTCCTCAAAACGACGTCGTTTCAGTTGCAGTCAATCCTGACCGTCTAGGTTGTTTGATCTGACGGCAAGGAACTGATGGATTTTTAATATATTACTGTCCAAACGCATGTCCCGCCCCCCTTTCCATCTCAGATCACTCTCAATATACAAACCCTAGCACCACCGTCCGCCGCCAGCCGAAAATCGCCTCCGCTGGTGGTAAGTCTCCAAATGACCCCAAATTTACACCCTGTGTTCCCCTTCACCTCCCCGCTCCAAATCCAACCTGAGTTTCTTTCAAATCCCACCCTAACTCGTCGAATAATCGAAACAGTAGTCGTCGCCTCCGCCGTGTATGGCGGCGCTACCTCCAAACCTCACCAAATTAACACCCTATGGCCTCCTCACCCTCTTCTTTCCAAATCCACAATCTGTAACCTTCAAATCATCCCGACATGGTTCAAATTTTAGATCAAATGTCCGGACCAGAACCCTAATTTTCCAAGGTTGGGGGTTATCGATCTTCGAACTATAATAGCCTCTAATAATTTATTTTCTCATGAAAACACATGATTAGGGATGATTATAGTCCAAACAATTCTAAAGAGCTTTCCCTAATTCAAGTTTCAGAGATTAATCTCTAGGTGTTTTCTCTTTATTTCCTCTCTTTTCTGTTCATTCTATTCTACTCAGTGTTCTCTCTTTATTTTTTATTTTTTTATTATTTATTTTCTGTGTTTTGATTTAGTATTCTGATTTTTTCCAGCCATATAGTTATAGTCTTTTTCTTATTTTTAATTTGATTTTTTGTTTGCTTATGATTCTCTGTTTGTTTTTCTTACCCTTTGTTTATATGATTTAGTTTTATTTCATTCTAATTGTAGTTTCAATTTTATTTGTTTGTTTTAATTGTTAGTTTAGTTGTTAGTTTAATTGTCAGTTTACAATGTGGATCCTAATTGTTAGTTTACTGTTTTATTATGTTTAATAACAAATTTAGTCTTAGGACACATAGTTGATTAGGATTAATTCAAAGTTCAAATTAGATTTAGTGGTCAATTTTTTGGGGTTTTGGGTTAATTAGACTCTCTTAATTATAACTGAATAATTTCAGCCCTTTGTTAATTAACTATGGTCATTTTTTGACCAAGTTTTAAAGGGCTAGGGTTAGTTTGACAAAGGTTAGTAATTTTAGGATTAAATTAGGGGGAGTATAGGTAGTTCAATTAAGAGAATCCTGCAGTAACTAAAAATAGAACCCCCTAGAACCTTCTAGGAGGGGGTTCTAATTTGAAATTCAGGAACTTGGTAGTATAACTTGACCAGCAAGTCTTGAATTGAGGGACTAGTTAGCTAGAAAACTGAAATTAAACAAGGGACTAAGGGTGTAAAAGAAAATCTGAAAGTTGCCCTAGCATTTGCCTATAAAAGAGGCAATCCCTTGCCTTGTAATACAAGTTTTAAAGAAGTTTTAGAGGTTCTAGAGAGATCCCAAAATCTAAAAAATTAAAAATTCAAAATCTAGAGCTTAGAGAGATCTTAAATTCAAAAATTCAAAAAAAACGTTTGAGAAACCTAGTGAGATCTGAAATCCAAACACTGAAAAGATACTGAAAATCAGGCGACCAAAACTACAAAAAGTCACTATTCCATTGAATTTTAGGGTTTTCAGAAGTTCCTAGAGTCAATTTTGAGTTTAATTGGGTTTATTCAAGCTGGTTTTGGTTTGTTTACTGGTGTTTGTTCATCTGAAACTAAGTCCTGGGTTGCTTGGTGTCATTTCTGGGTTAAAAATAATTCAAAGCTGTGTTGATTGTTAATTGTTGTTGTTGACTTTTCCTTCCTCTTACTTTGCTTCAATTTCCAGGTATTCTTCTACCTTTAATGATGTGTGAGGGGTTGAATCAGCAAATGTAGGACTGAGTTTTTCTTTGAAGAAATAGTGAAATGCAGCTTGTTTTTCTCCTATGAATTTCCGTTGTTCTACTTTAGTTAAATACCTAATATATTTGAGACCTTGATTTGTAATAACTGGACATTGGACTTTTTTTAGACTTATGTGAGTACCTAGTAATATGCTAGCATTAGTATAGTTAATTTAATTTTTTCTATCATGTTAGCTTGAGGTTAAACACTTAAATAACATGTTAGTTAGAAATGGAGCTTAGAAATTATAAGTATGATGTGAAATTGAGCATATATTGTAGCTTAAATGTGCTAATTACTATAGTGTGCTTGCCATGTGTTTGTTGAAAAAGTAAAACCCAAAATAATTCATCCACAATTCAAAACAGTAGGATTTTCCTCTGCGTTGTATCTCATAGTAGTTTGGGAATTCATGAGCTGTTTTTAAAAAGCAATGGTCTAGAATTGAATACATAAGAATCGAGAGTTTCAGTAGCTACCAGGTCCCAGGCCATGGCTAATTTTGTTTTGAGGTGTATTAATTAAGACTAAATGGCTTTCAAAATTTTAGAATTATCAGTATACAAACAAGCTGAAATGTACGTGAGTTTTGAATTTCAAACAATTGAAGTTTGTCAAGTCCAGTGGTGATCCAAAAATCAGTACTTCAATATCCAAATAAAACCTGTATCGAGCTTGGGCTCATTCATGAGCCCAGCATGGCAGCCTCTTGTTAAATGAGAATTGCGCCCGGGGATATAATGGCAGGCCCAACATATCTTCAGCCTTTTAAATCAATTAGAATTACATGATTAAGAGCCTTTTGGGGCTTGATTTTGAGTGCCTGCTCTCGACTTGGGCCTGTTCTAAGGCCCGAGTTTTAGACAGCTTTTGCAAATAAAACTGAACAGATTTTTGGGTTGGCTTCGAGGCCCTACCTGTTGGAAGTCCCATTTCACTTATTGAAGCTATTTGGTTTGGATTTGTAATGCATGCCTCGGGCCTTTCAAGTTAAGTAGCAAACTTGACTTAAGGGGTTTTCAATAATGAAGATCCTCTTGTTTGAGTTTGGACTTGATCTTGTGGTCCAAATTTTTCTTGAATGTTTTTTTTTCTAATGGTAGTTAATTAATAACGCCAATCAATTAAGACTTTTTTAGAGACAATCCCAATAGATTATAATAGTTTCTCTTTAGGATGGCCTTTAAAAATAAATTGAGGTGCGCCGCGCCGAACAAAATTCACAAACCGCATGGCCCTCTTTAATTATTTTTTTAAAATACTTAGAACTCGGGACGCGCCATTTAGCGAATTTTCATGGCCTCCCGCAAAGTTAATAACGCGTTAGTCTCTCTAGGCGCGCTCTTTAATAATTTTATCTTCCTAAATTCGGGTATGCATTTCATGTGACCCAAATCCAAATCCCAAAACGTTGAATAAAATGTGTTTCGGATCCAGGTGCATTTCATGTGACGTGATCCAAAAACACGTTTTAAACGACATTCAATTTCCTAAAAATATATTAAAAGCGGTAAATAATTTTAAAAAAATTGCACTATAGGATGAACATGTTTTAAAATCAGATATTAGGCCATTTATAATAGTTTAAGCGACCATGCTGGAACCACGGATCCAGGGGTGCTTAACTCCTTCCCCCGGGTCAACAGAATTCCTTAGTCAGAATTTCTGGTTCGCATACTTCATTTGGAAAGTCGAAATTTCCTCGATTTGGGATTCAAGATAAACCGGTGACTTGGGACACCAAAAACCAAACCTATCCCAATTGGCGACTCTGATAAATAAATAATCTCATTTCGAATAATGTCACTTAAATTGGAAAAATTCCCTTATACATTTATCATTCGGGGTTGGTGTGTAAAAATGAGGTGTGACAAGTACCGAAGCCGAGTATGACCAACCCCGAGATGGAGCCGTTATGAGTTTGTAACAGAAAAGTACGAATTCGTACGAGTCAGTACGAATTCGTACTAGGAGGTTATACAGTTGTCCCAATAAGATTTTTTACTGTAAATAGAAATGTACCTTATTTAGGGTTCTCCTATTATATAAAGGGGACCACAATCATTTGTAACCATCATCAATCATTGGCAAATGAATATATCAGAATTGTCCTTTTAAATTTGCTATTCTTACTTTATTGCTCTTGACCTACCTCGAGGCCACCTTAGCTCGAAGTCGAGACTAGCTTGCACACTGATTTAATTCTACTTATTTCTTTTATTTATACGTTAGATTTCTTTGTTATTAATTAGTATTGTACTAAATCACGTATCTTTAAAATCATAAACAAATTTAATTGTTACTCGTATTTTCGAGGTAAATAATCACATACTATATTCCTTTGCTTCTCTCACCGCTACCTAGGAATCATAGGTGGAGCTACGGGCCGAAAGGAGTTCATCATCCAAAGTCGTTTGTTGGAATATTATATTGTGTATATAAGATTAAATATTTTTGTTATTGGCTGTTGAGTTCCTTCGATATTCACGTGTTTACCTTTTTTGGTATAGGTAATATTACTCTTCAAAAATCGTTTGTTAAAGTCCTCTTATTATATCGTCGTCAAACCAAAAAGTCAAATCAAATCGATTAAAAAATTCGACTAGATTTGGCTTGATTTGGTTTGGTATTGAGTAAAAAAATTTGAATCATACCGACATATAAATATATAATTTTTATATATATTTTTAAGATTTTATATAGAATTTTCTTTAAAAAATATCTAGAAATATTTGGGATTCTCTTGCGGGATATAATATTTAATAGTATATGAAGTCCTCCATATTTAGTAACCTTAAATAATTGATTGTATGATCACTTACTCATCAAGTGTTACTGAAATGCATCAATCTCTTTATTCTTCCATATTCATATCATTATGTTAAGATCTATAAAATTCTTGTATCTTTTTCGAATGTGAAGTGATTATTATTATTTAAGTATTAAATTAATTTTTATATTTAATTACTAAATTCGGTTAACCTTGAAAGTGTACATCAATGAAAATTATTGTTAGATGACTAAAAAAATAACTATTATGTGTTACTAAGTAAATTCTCCCATAAGAATTTTTTAATAGATTGTTTGTCAATTTTTTATATTTTTACTAAACATATATTTACTTATCAAAATTTTAAAAGTAAGATTGAAATAATATCTAAGTAACAAAAAAGCCGAAAAATCCGAAAAACCCGACAAATAAAACCGAAACAATCCAAACCGATATACTTAGTTTGGTTTGATTTTGATAAAAACCAAATCAACTCGGTCCATGTATACCCCTTGTAGCAATATCTGCTATTTTCTCTGGTGCCTAATTAATTAATATAGGAAATATTATTTGTGTTGACATCTAATTAAGAGAGTGTTGGCTGATAAAATTCTTTGAAAACTGGTGTCAATCTATCGCAACCCTCTTTTTAAAATTTTTATCGGAGCTCCGAGTAGATTATATTTTTTGAGACAAACATTAGAGGTGATCGTGTAGGGTTGGGGTGATATCTCAAAATATGGATTCTTACTTTTTATAAACACAATAATTTGAGTGGACACAGGAATAACAATTAAGAATGCAAGGACATTTCTTGTATTCAATTGATGTAATATGGAATTGCAACCGAATGTATGCTGCAATACCGCAGTATATCAGAAGTGGATGTTATTCCTTCGACTACCAATGGTTTTTCTCTTCATATATAATTCTCTTGTCTCTCTCTCTCTCCACCATTCTCCTCCAAGGCTCCAACATTTCCTTTTCAATTTCGAATATTAGCTACCACATTGCATGCATGGATTGAATCTCTTTTGAGATTTTAGTATGATTAATTATTATCCTTATAATTAGAGTTTTCCTCTATGTTCATTCGCATTTGATGGATACAACTAGGGGTGTTCAAACCGAATCGGAAAACCGCACCAAACCGAAAAACCAAACCAAACCGATTAAAAAACCCGACTAAGTTTGGTTTGACTTGATTTGGTATTGATTAAAAAAACCCGAACCAAACCGAAATATAAATATATAAATTTTATTTATATTTTTAAGACTTTATAGTGATTTTTCTTTAGAAAATGTACAAATATTTGGGATCCTCTCATGTATTAACCTTGAAAGCGTAAATTAATGAAAAATTATTGTTAGACAACTAAGAAAATAACTATCATGTGTTACTAAAAAATTTCTCCCATTAGAATATTTTAATAGATCATATGTTTGTCAATTTTTTTCATATTTACTAAACATATATTCACTTATCAAAGATTTATCTATAATTTTAATAACGTAAGATCGAAATAATATTCATGTAACAAAAAAACCCAAAAATCCGAAAAATCCGACATAATTGGTTTGGTTTGGTTTTGATAAAAAGCGAACCAACCCGGTTCATGTACACCCCTAGATACAACAACAACAACAACGACCCACTAAAATCTCACAAGTGGGATCTGGAGAGGGTAGTGTGTATGCAGACCTCCTTACCTCTACACCAAGGGTGTAGAGAAACTATTTTCTATAGACTCACATTTGGATGTATAGAGTATTAGATTTTTTCTATTGGTCAAAAGAGAGCTAGATAATAAAGTTGGATACTTGGATTGTCAGTTTTTAATAATTTGGTAGCCTCTGTAGCGGTTTCTAAGTGTTTTAGAAAGAAAAAAAAAAGGTAAAAGGGAAAGAGAAGAATCATGTTCATAAGCTGATTATACCAATATGCCAAATAATTATATACTTATTGGAAGATGGTGCAGCTTCTCTATAACTTCAAAGATCTATAGGTTGGGGAAGTAGACTAGAACAAACAACCATGAGTGCAATAAAGCGCACACACATGTAACATTGAAGTTGTACAGAGAATGTTCAACAAATGCTGTTTATACAAAATGTGTAATGAATTTGCACGAAATGATTCACAAAAGGGGAATGCTCATATCTACATAGATTATACAGCCTCTAATGTTAGATACTTTTCCTGAATATGCAGAAGATAAAAACTGGGAAAATTATCACCAGGAAGCAAGATAACAATTCAAATTCTAATACATTAGACATTGAAAATTTTAAAGGAATCAACTACAGTATGTAACCTGTCCTTCATCTTCTCCCATCTCCTCTCATTTGCCCCAGTTGTCAATGTATAGAATTTTCCTGCATTAGAATCAACATTCAAATGGAAAATGTCAGGTAAACATGTGCAACATTTTGTAAATTCCCAGTTACCAGAAAAAGAAAGAGGTTGACAAACGACATTGATTTGAATGCAGAAGTCGCAAACGAGAGAATGGAAAGGGTATCTGCGAGTTATAAGAGTTATATAAATTGGAATTATGGAAGCATTACTAGAATATGGACTAACCTTGCATAATGGGATTGGATTAAACAATAAAAAACCAAGGAGCTTAAATGGTCAACTAACTACATGATGTAATCACAAATCATAATATCTTCAAATTGATATCAACTGGTGCATTCTCATATTTGAAGCAATCATGTTATTGGTCAGCGCTTTATTTTTCAAATAGCAACTCTTTCGAAGGAAAGCGAAATTCAACAGAAGAAAATCTTATGGCCAGTTAAAGTATTTCTTATGGTTTTCTGAGAATGGTGTGATCTTATGGCTAACAATAGAATACATAGATATTGCAACCATTTTGGGCTTTCGAAAGGGGGTGGATGTGGAGGTTGAACTCTCTTCCTGCACTTCTGTATTATCCCTGATAATATTACGAATAGAAAGCTACAGAGTTTGACCCCAAGATGGTCAGTGATGTCCCATATCATTTGCATGATTCTTGATCTTTGAGCCGAAAAATTAACTAAAGGAACCCCCATCTTCATCGTAGATCAAACCAGCCATGCTTATCCTCTGAACCTTATTTGCAGAAGCCAACATTTACAAAAATAATGGAGATGAACAAATATTTGCCATGTTGGAAATGCTTGCTGGTTAGCAATATCCTTTTTAAATCAAGTTGCTGATTAACAAAAATAATCACTGGCATGCCAGTTTCTGAAGCTCGTAAATGTATAAAAGATATTTAAATTGATGCTTATCTAAAACAACAATGAAGCAAGTAATTGTCAGGTAATTAAGTTGTAATCCTTCAGGCAGAAGATTCGAGACCATTCTTTCATCAGGCTTGGTCAATGCGAGCTTGAAATGTTCAAGTAAACAAAAAGTAGAACTTCATACCAAACAAATCACGTCCATTTAACCATAAGTTTCATACCGTTGCCAATGCAGACTGCAGTGAGGCCATGGCGAGTAAAATTTGGGGCTTGTGCAACAAACTCAAATGTGTAGTAGGCTTTCCCTTCAACATCGTGCTACAGTATGATCAGAGAAAGATTGTCAAATAACTTCATAGACATCAAGTAATAATATATAAGCTCATGCTGGAAAACACAAACATGACAAGGAAAAAAAATATAAAACATCCAGTCTACAATATGGGACACTGAAATTAACAGGCAAAGAGAATTAGGCCAAGTAGCCAAGACATAATGAGTTTCGCCTAGATGCCCATTTTTCTTGCATTTCATTTCAGAAACTCGCGGCACCAAGAATATACTGATTATTTGACAAATCAGATGGTAAGCCCTCCCCATTCCTAAGAGGAATCTCTGCATTATTTAAGTACAGCAGATGTAAAAAAGTCAAGTTGTGAAATTGTCCGCGGCAATGTCAAATTTACATGTGTATCAGATGTAAAAGCTCGTTGCTTCCCTTTTTTGGTAAGCCAGAAATTATTCCTTCTTTAGTACAGAACAAAAATAGGAGCTCCTGACAACTAGAATGATAGTATCAGCGGAATACTGAGTCTGTCAATATACTTTCCTTTTCAATTTTAGAAGAAAGGAGGAGGTGGTCTCCTGATGGTCTCCTGACAGAAAGAATATGAACTTGTTTTATCGTTCAAAGGGAAACTCTAGGTTCTTTCTTTCCATTTGGCATCTTTCAAGCATGGCAAGAGAGTGATATGCATGAATAATCCAAGGAAACAATTTTTCGTTATAGCTACTCCACATTATGATATCAGCAACTCCCACAAAGTCTCAAATTGTTGGCCAAAAGGGAGATGGACCGTGGGATATAGGGTAGCAACTTAAACCTTTCCAACTGAAAATTTCTCTATATTATGACAAGTGACTTACTTTCTTTCAACTAAACGAATCTAAGCTAATAGAAGCCTTGCTAGGAAATCCATTAATACCTGGAAATTATCATAGGAAGAGTGGAAATCATACTGAAGTTGTTACTGAATTAATAGCTGACATGATATAACACCATGTTAACAGCACAATATCAAATTGCTAGAAGATGTTTTCGTCAAATACCTAGCCTTTTTCGCCAAATTAAGTGCATATCCAATGTGAAGATGGCACAACAATAAGCCGAGAGAAATGCATGACATTCAAAATTGATTCTCACGGAAAAAAGAGGCCACGCCTTGAACAAAAGTGGCAATTTTGCATTTAAAAATTTCCATGGTAAAATGTAGTTCCTTTTAGGGTGTGTTTGGTATGAAGGAAAACATTTTCCGGAAAATGTTTTCCAATTTTCCTATGTTTGGTTGGCTTAAATGTTTTGGAAAATATTTTTCTTATGAACTCATTTTCCTCCAATTGGAGGAAAATGTGTTCCTTATCAAGAGAAAGAGAAAACATTTTCCAAAGCTCTTTCTCAACCTTCCCCACCCTCACCAACCCACCCCACTCCCTCTCCAAAAAAGGTTTTTTTTTTTTTTTTTTTTTTTTCAAATTTCAGTTTTTCCGTTACCACCCATCCTACTCCCCCCGGAAAAAATATTTTTTAAATATATTTTTCAGTTTTAATTTTATTATTTATCGGTTTAAAGACTTAAAATTTTACAAGTTTCAAAATTATGAGTTCAGAGGTTTATGTGTTTGGAAGTTTACAGGTTTAGAAATTATAAAGTTTACGGTTTCGACATTCCGCGATTTTGAAAGTTTAGCGGTTCGAAAGTTAATGAAATTTGTGGGTCCCGAAGGTTGTTGGTTTGAAAGTTTATGGCTTCATGTTTATTATATCCAAATTATTCATGAATAATCTTGAGAATTCATTTTCCTTAATTTGCGTACCAAATACAGGAAAATGAATAAGATTACTACTTGTTTTCCAAGAAAACATTTTCTTGGAAAACATTTTCCGTTATACCAATCACACTCTTAGTCTTCTACATTTTCTGTTACAGAAAGGTCCTTTTCTGAAACCTAAAGAGTCCTTTGTTGGTAATGTGGATACAGGAACATATAATACCTGTCAAATTATTACTATTGTTTTGATTATTATTATAGATAACTGAGAAATCCCTGAGGTCTAGGTGCACACGGATCAAAACTCGGTGGATATCGGGCCCTCCCCTCACCTGCCAAATTATTCCAAGTAATACATAATCGTCATGAAATTTAACATAAGAAAGAGAGAACATTTCCCTGTTTCAAGCAGAAACTTTAAGAAAAGCTATTAAAATCATTATATGGGGAACTCGATAAGCTATTAAAATCTTTTTTTTGGAACTTGAAAAGCAATTAAAATCTTTTAGATAGTAAGATGTTTCTTCTAATATAGATGGCATTACGCAAATTAATGATTTCCCTTCTTGTTTCAACTTTCAAGTTCATACAAATTTTAACATATACCAGTGGGCAGCGACATGGTGACTGAAACTGGACTGTGTGCTATGATCAACAAGGCTTTACTAACATGATCCAAATGGATGTCGTTAGCCTGAATTTAGCTTCAGCCAGGGAGAACGCTAGTTCACTAGAAAGCTTGCTTCCTTTCAGGCAAAACGCAGTCCCAATGGGACAAAACATCAAAACATGTCAACCAGATAAATTTAGTCCTGAGACTAAGTTTGATATTGACATTTACACATCAAACATTTCAAGGCTCTGATGGGCTAGTTGAACAACAGCAGCAATAGCATGACGAACACTGTAAGATCAAAGTTTTAAAAAAAAAAACACTTTTAGTGGAAGGGAACTAGAAACCACAGACCTCTGATGCTTCAATCAGTTTTGTCTTTTGAGAAGGTGNAAAAAAGGTTTTTTTTTTTTTTTTTTTTTTCAAATTTCAGTTTTTCCGTTACCACCCATCCTACTCCCCCCGGAAAAAATATTTTTTAAATATATTTTTCAGTTTTAATTTTATTATTTATCGGTTTAAAGACTTAAAATTTTACAAGTTTCAAAATTATGAGTTCAGAGGTTTATGTGTTTGGAAGTTTACAGGTTTAGAAATTATAAAGTTTACGGTTTCGACATTCCGCGATTTTGAAAGTTTAGCGGTTCGAAAGTTAATGAAATTTGTGGGTCCCGAAGGTTGTTGGTTTGAAAGTTTATGGCTTCATGTTTATTATATCCAAATTATTCATGAATAATCTTGAGAATTCATTTTCCTTAATTTGCGTACCAAATACAGGAAAATGAATAAGATTACTACTTGTTTTCCAAGAAAACATTTTCTTGGAAAACATTTTCCGTTATACCAATCACACTCTTAGTCTTCTACATTTTCTGTTACAGAAAGGTCCTTTTCTGAAACCTAAAGAGTCCTTTGTTGGTAATGTGGATACAGGAACATATAATACCTGTCAAATTATTACTATTGTTTTGATTATTATTATAGATAACTGAGAAATCCCTGAGGTCTAGGTGCACACGGATCAAAACTCGGTGGATATCGGGCCCTCCCCTCACCTGCCAAATTATTCCAAGTAATACATAATCGTCATGAAATTTAACATAAGAAAGAGAGAACATTTCCCTGTTTCAAGCAGAAACTTTAAGAAAAGCTATTAAAATCATTATATGGGGAACTCGATAAGCTATTAAAATCTTTTTTTTGGAACTTGAAAAGCAATTAAAATCTTTTAGATAGTAAGATGTTTCTTCTAATATAGATGGCATTACGCAAATTAATGATTTCCCTTCTTGTTTCAACTTTCAAGTTCATACAAATTTTAACATATACCAGTGGGCAGCGACATGGTGACTGAAACTGGACTGTGTGCTATGATCAACAAGGCTTTACTAACATGATCCAAATGGATGTCGTTAGCCTGAATTTAGCTTCAGCCAGGGAGAACGCTAGTTCACTAGAAAGCTTGCTTCCTTTCAGGCAAAACGCAGTCCCAATGGGACAAAACATCAAAACATGTCAACCAGATAAATTTAGTCCTGAGACTAAGTTTGATATTGACATTTACACATCAAACATTTCAAGGCTCTGATGGGCTAGTTGAACAACAGCAGCAATAGCATGACGAACACTGTAAGATCAAAGTTTTAAAAAAAAAAACACTTTTAGTGGAAGGGAACTAGAAACCACAGACCTCTGATGCTTCAATCAGTTTTGTCTTTTGAGAAGGTGATGATAAAAACTTTTTTATTAAAGTTTCAGCAACCTGCAATGTGAATATTTGCTGATGAGAACATGTTGGAATGACGGCTCAAAGATCAAAAGCCAATACACGATCCATAAAACTCTAACTACAGTGAAACCCAGATAACTAAAATGACAGTACATAGAAAACCAGCAGAACAGGAAATTTTTGCAGGGAATATTAGCCTGTTTTCTCATAAATACCATAGAAAATAATTTAGAATTTCCTACAAACCTGTTGTGGTGAACCAAAATCACGAATATCTTGTTTGCTGGTGGGTATCACATTTACACTAACGCTTTCTAGTGGTTCAATAACATCTTTGAAAACCTTATCTTGACCTTCGACCACTACTTCCTGGATCAGGAGAAAAGGGGAAAAATGAAAAAGAAGAAGATGAACAAGCAAAGAGTAAAAAAACCAAAAATAAAAATAATCTGCAAGGTCTTAGTGAAATTATGAGAAATAGAAAGTGGCTTAGGACTAGAAAATTCTAACTGCAGATTTTTTTTTTTAATAATTTGTATCTGATGCGATGAAACAGAAATTAGGTGGAAAAAACTAAGAGGGGAAATATAGGCCTTATGACTTTGAGATAAGAAGAATAAAACTGAGATAGGCCTCACTTCTTTGAGGTACGAAACATAAAACTGAGGGTTAAGGCCCTAAGCTAACTGGGGAAAGGGGCTCCTTTAACTCCCTTGAAGGATAGCTGAAATTGCAGAAGGAAATTAAAAGAAATAGATATGCAGAATTGCTAAAATCCACAGAAGCAGCTCCAGAACACGAGTTTTCCCAGCAACTTTTTGTGCAACTAAAACACAAAAAGTAAAAGAAAGTTGCAAAACATAAAGTAACAGACAATTGTTATCAAGATAGGGAATGGACCTGCCACCCAAAAGGATAGACGAAATTGTATCCGTCTTTCTTGTCTGTGACGGGCAGAAATCCCTTCTTAGATTCTGCAGCAACTGAGCCATATCAAAGGGCGTACTCTTAGGATATCAGCCATTGAAATTTCAAGAAGCAGTAAAGTGCATGGAAGATAATTGTTTTTGATAACTTCGCAACTCCATTTTTAGGAAAACACTAATACAGCAGGGATGTATTGGGAAATGAAACTGAAGTGATTTAACATGTAAGGACATTTAAGTACATTACAAGAAGATTTTTACATGATGTTGGTGTCTGATAAGACATTAGCAACAAAGGGGCAATCGTTGATCCCATGGCAAGAAATTGACGTCTTCCAGGTCTATCTGTAAGGAAAACAACAAATAAAAAGGATATGATTAACCACTTTACTTTTGGTGCTAAAAGGTCTATCATAATAGGACAAGCAGGTTTACTATTCTGCATGTGGATCAATGTAATAAGAAAATAGTCTATTCTGAAAATATTGGGTATGTAGGATGACTCTTTAAGCTCAAAGACCATAACCCCCAGGACTCCAACTAGCAAACTCTCACTTCAACAGATTGAACTGGATCGATTTCACCATATATATGGTAAAGATGGCACTATTGGACTAACTCACCCATGCATTGGGCAGCATAGAGAGTATCCACTCAAGCTAATATAAAAACAGCAAATGAGATCACACACAATACATCAAGTAGCTTAAACTGTCTAACTGGTGTACTCTTCTCTCAACTTTCACATCAAAAAGTTGGCTGTGAGCAACATCAATGAGATTAATTGTAAAGCAAAAAATTGGGAGAAGAAAATATAGGGCGGGAGTGAACATCATTGAACTTATAATGATCCTTGAAAAGCTCAAATGCTCCTGAATTTTGAAACATTGCTCGTCATGAGCCAAAGACCCCCATCTGAATTTGGGTTGCCTGACAAATAGATGGTAATTGACACTAAATCGACTACCCCACCCATACATTGGGCAGCATAGAGAGTATCCACTCAAGTTAACGTAAAAACAGCAAATGAGATCACACACAATACATCAAGTAGCTTAAAAGAGTTTAAACAGTGTCCTCTTCTCTCAACTTTCACATCAAAAAGTTGGCTGTGAGCAACATCAATGAGATTACTTCTAAAGCCAGTGAGATTAATTCTCAAGCAAAACAATTGGGAGAAGAAAATACGGGGGGGGAGTGAACATCATTGAACTTATAATGATCCTTGAAAAGCTCAAATGCTCCTTTGACGAGCAAGTTTGAAACATTGCTCGTCATGAGCCAAAGACCCCCATCTGAATTTGGGTTGCCTGACAAATAGATGGTAACTGACAGTAAACTGACTACACCACTTCATTAGACTTCTTTCATATCATGTTAGGGTAGTTTACCTTGGCAAGAGGAAATTGAAACTTCAGACACTTGTTCTGATCTGATAAAGCCAGGACCTCTTCCGTTGGGGCTGTTCCTAAACAATCCTTTCTGATGCATCAAAGCCACTTTTATAAATGAAGAGGAACTTCGAAATGACGGGTATATGGTCACAGTCAGTTAAAAAGGATGACGGTCGAACCTGAGAGGATGCATTTAACATATATGCATGATGTAGTGATGGAAACTTCTGCAAAGACACCATCTCTTCAAGCAGTAACCCAGACCTGCAAAGTTTTAAATTCAGATATGTATGAGAAAAATCTAAGCCAGTCAATGTTATTACAACTAGGTGACCGCATCTTCATGAATTCAGTCATGTAATAAAGGATATTGCTCTTGTGATGTTATACATGCTTATTAAGTATGAATCAGTACAGCTGTAGACACATGACAAAAATGAATGACGTAAAAGGTACAAAAAGGTTCTACTACATGGGCAACTAAAAATTCAAGATTTTCAATTTGATCAAGGTTATATGAGGTAGAAAAGGTTATATCAGTTAATCACGTTTCAATTCCAGGTCAGTATTTAGAGGATTCAGCATTAATAGATCGTTCTTTGGCTAACTGCCAAATAATGACAAATCCTTTACCTAGTCTTTGGACTGGCTGTGCTTTGCAACCACATAGGTGGTAGTTGGGCAAAAAGGTCAGGGTGGAGCCAGAAGCCCGGCTACAGGTTCCACCGAACCCATTAGCTTTTGCTCAAACAGTTTATTTGTGTTAAGAAACTCATCAAATATGTATAAATATTAAATTTAGAACCCAGTTATTAGTACTTAAAGTTGTCGGTATCCAGAACGCATAAAATTGAAATCACAGCTCCGCCTCTGAAAAAGGTTATACTACACTTAAATTTGTTCAACTTCAGACATTACTACTTATACTTCTTACAAGTGTGACATGCCAACCAGGTACAGATAATATTACAGTAAACAACTCACACTGTAATGGTATACTAACACAAGGTGCTGGCAGGGGCGGAGGCACGTTGAGCCAAGCGGTGTCATCCAACACCGCTTGGCTGGAAATTTTTATTTATTAATATATATGTAAATAATCTGCAAAAGGAAATATAGTCTAAATATAATAAATGGCACAACTTGACGTTTACAACTATATTGGCCCGTTGGTGAAGCAATCCAGTTTCTGCTTGTGGTCAAGTGTTTGACTTGCCACGGTGATAAAAGCTTTTTTCTTACTCCCTTCGTTCCAATTTATGTGAACCTGTTTGACTAGACACGGTGTTTAAGAAAAAATGAAGACTTTAGGAATTTGTGGTTCTAAACAAGTCAAAAAGGGGCACAGAGTATTTGTATGGTTATAAAAGCTTCTCATTAAGGGTAGAATTGTAAGTTTAAGCTAAATTGTTACCAAATTTAGAACGGGATCATTCTTTTTGGAACAACCAAAAGGGAAATAGGTTCACGTAAACTGGAACAGAGGGAGTAATATTTTAGTATTCTTCTGGAATTTTTTTGAAAGAAGCAGCGTCCTATGGATTCGAATGGATAACGAGCTATTGAGTAAATGTTTGCTGCCTTATATAGATTTTTTTTTTTCGTAATATTTGTACTGAGTCTATTATGAGTACATTTTAAAAAAATAAAAGTTCCTGGGGGAGAACTGTACTACTGTATTTGAATTGTGTTTTTCTAAAGTATGATTTTATTAAATTAATCCCTTCATTTATACGCTTCTCTAAATTTCGATACCGCTTACAAAAAATCCTACGTACGTACGCCCTGAGTGCTGGAAGATTGCCAGAAAAGAAAGAGAAAGCATGAAAATCCCGACAATTAATAGGACGTCTAGAGCAGTTATTAAAGAGGGAATTCGAACTACAAATTTCCAAATTATTACTCCTATGTCTCTAGAGGATAAAATTATGGTTACAAGAGACAGAACAGAGAATGTGAGGAATATAGAAAATAAACTGACGTTAAACTTGTTCGGAAATTACCTAAGGAGTTGCCGGCGGTGAATTTCCGGCGAAGGAGAGACTTTGCCACGCGCTCAGAGGAAGAAATCAGCTATTCTTAATCTTCACCACAGTTTTAATGGGGAGCTTCTAAAACCACATCATCCAATATCTTCCTCCCTCAATATCCACATCCATTAGATAAAGGGAAAAGACCAAATTGACACTTGCAAAATAAAGTAATGGCTCCCAAAAATAATAACAGACAAATGGTATATTATTTTATATATATGTGTATTATATACAAAAAATAGATGACAGGAAGGTAAGAGAGTGCCAACGATACTCAAAGGTAAGTTCTACAAAGCGGTGGTTAGACCGGCCATGATGTATGGGGCTGA
>MU694303.1:0-10112 GCA_026770625.1 Nicotiana glauca | reverse complement strand
TATATTTGCACGAAGGGTCATTCCGTGCCATGTTTTAACTATATTTGCACGAAGGGTCATTCCGTGCCATGTTTTAACTATTTATGCACGAAGGAACATTCCGTGCCATTGTTGATTATGTTTGCACGAAAGGTCATTCCGTGCCATGATATGAGAGTTATGTGAGGGAAAGCACGAAGGGTGATGCCGTGCATTCTGTTTGATTTCTTTGGGTGAGGATGAGAGTAAAAGCACGAAGGTTGATGCCGTGCAACTGTTGAATTTTTTATTCTATGATAGTTATTGTTGTGCCCTGTTTCTTAATTACACTGATAGCTTTTATATTCGGCTTGTGCTCCCCATAATATGTTTCCCTCCCTTCTTACTGTTTAGTTCGGTACTTCGTTTCCTTTTGTTGTACATATATACATATTTTGAACTGCGTAGGTTTATGTGAGTGTCTGGTCCTAGCCTTGTCACTACTTCGCCGGGATAAGCCAGGCACTTACAGCACATGGGGTCGGTTGTGTTGATGCTACACTCTGCGCTCTTTTAGCGCAGATACAGGTTTCGGACAGCAACAGTAGCATTAGTGCGAGTGTTGGTACTTCGACCAGCGAGACACCGAGGTAGCCTTTCAGGCGTTCGTAGGCCCCGTTGTCTCCTTTACCTTTACTTTCAGTCTGTTATCTCATGTATTCGGGACAAACAGTTTTATATTTCTTTCGGACAGTTATGTGTAGTACTCTTAACAGTTCGTGAGCTAGTGACACCAGGTTTTAGGTAGTGATATGTTTCAAACTTCCGCATTATTATTTTATTTGGTTAAACTTAAAAGTCTTCCGCATTTATTTAATTGTTGATAGTATTTTATTGGTGATGTTGATAGAGGATGTGTAATGCTTGACTTGCCTAGCTCCGTTAGTAGGTGCCATCACGACGCCCGATGGTGGTATAAATCAGGGTCGTGACACCCGGGTTGTCCCAACCCACCATGATCTTCTTCTAACCAGCCTAGATAGTATGGGGTGTAACCGGCATGGTATCTGTCAGGTTCTATGGAATCCTTTTCTAGGATGATTTTGCAATTCCACATGTGTTGAGATTGACATTTGTATGGGCTATCATCGTCTTGGAAATCGGCCTTGAAGTGACTCATCTTGTCGACCTTTGGTATGACCTGCTTCCTTCCTGCCTGCCTAATGACTCGGAGAGGGACATGGGGATAAGTTCCTCTTAGACCAATGAGTATAAGGAATAGAGCGTCCCGAGAGCGGATGATGAACTCTCCAGTAGGGAACCATTCGAACATCCACTGTACTTTGTCCTCTTTCAGATTTTCGAACAATACCACCCACCCTTTAGCGTCTTCTGGTTGAGCAAACATGTTAGGCATATAGTTCATTCTCTTGGGATGGTGGAAGGCTATATGATCATTCCATGGCCGTCGTGGAAGCTCTTGATGGTATTGGCCCATTTGGAGATGTTCTATAAGCCAAAGTTGGAGTAGTAGGTTGCAACCCTCGAAGTGATTGGCCCCTCGTTGATAGTTTTCCAGGGCTTGGTATATCTCAGCAACAATCATAGGTACTATGCTAAAAGGCTGCCCACCAATCCCTTCCATTAGAGTCTTGGTGACCATGGCTAGTCTGGTATGGATCCTAGCCTTCTTCATAGGAAACATTATCATCCCCAAAAAGCAGAACATAAAGATGAAGACCCTTATGTGGATATGCCCCAATGATGTGAGGGCGAATTCATCTGGGTAGGTGCGGTAGGACTTGCTATGGCCGGACCTCTCGTACAGATAGTCAAAAGGAATGTAAGAGTCCTTCAAACAAGTCAAGTCTGGGTTTTTCTTTAGTCCCATCATCTTGAGGAAACCTCTACCCTTGCGATTTTCTGGCATAAGCAAACCTGGAGTCTCCCAAGGAATACCTGCTAACCCTCCTATTTCCTTTAGCGAAGGTGTCGTTTCAAGATCCCCGAAGCGAAACACTGATCTGTCACTGTCCCAAAATAAGGTTGTAGCCTCTATGATTTTGTTGTCAGGCTGGATTTCCAAAAGAGAAGGCAGATTCCCCAAATATTTGCGGACAAGGGTCTAGTCACTGGAGTGAAGGTCTTCCCACCAGCTTAGCAACCTTGGGTGAATGTTGGTTACCATGCCAAATCTGGGGACTTCATGCCTCATTTTCTGCAAAACAAAGTGTTAGACCCTTACCCCACCGGACTCGACTATTTAAACCAATAATTAGCATAAGCGGCATTTAGTTCTCCAAATAAATACACAGAATATGGTGTTGTCCGTTTGGGTTCCAAGGAAACCTAGTGCACTTTGGACAAGGCTATGTTAAAGAGTCATTATGTGGACAACATAACTGACTCGGCTAGGTTTGACAGTGATGCATGCACAGTTAAATAGAATAAGGTTTCTATGGGGTATTAGACCGGTACCCTTGAGGGGACAACTCAAGAGGGAAAGACACGGAACCGTCGACTGCACCGCTGATCGAATGGTTTTACCGCAAATATGCCTTTGCCAAATTTAGGGGGTGATAATATCGGAAGAGCACAACAACTCATTATAAGCGTTTCTATGGTATTTGTTTGGCACGAGTGGAATATGATGTTGAAGATGCAATTACAAGAATGAAGCAAGTTGTCACATATTTGCACGTTAATAAAAATAATTATTACAATAATTGCTCAGAGTTACAACAACATTGAAGGAAAGCAGTAAATGAAAGCATTAAAGAAAAAGAAACAAAAAATCCAAGTTAGTTTCGAATAAAGACATTAAATAAAGCAATAAATAAGCAATAAAGTCACAAATAACATGAAGTGGTATAAGCCTAAAGAAATCCCCAGCAGAGTTGCCATTCTGTCGACACCCCCTTTTTTCGCGAAATCGGGTTTATGATATTTGGGCGGGCAACTCTATTCCCTTTTGGGATTTAGGTTTTTGGAATTGAAGAGTCGCCACCTAATGATTAAGTACATTAGGACACTAAGGGTTTTGAGTTGGAAAATCAAAGTTTGGGTAAGGACTAGAAATTATCTCAAGGGAAAGGTCTTAGGCATCCCTCAAGATCCACTAGTGTGGTTCCCGGCCATGTTATATTGTGACTTTAAATGCAAACAATCAAGTAGGCAATCAAGAATTACAAACACAGGGTTTTTTTTTCACATAATGGTTGCAAGAGATTAAAGAAGTTCAAGAAGCTGAAATTTGAGAGAAGAAACAGTTTTAAAAAGAAAAAAGAAAGCTGAAGTTTACGAAAAGCGGTTGAAATTCTAAAATAAAATGACTAAATAAGGGAATGGGTCCTAAGTTTATACATAATATGGATCACCCCACACAACACCTAGTAACCGTTTATACACGTGGTGTTATCGCGTGGTCATCATATCCATATCTACCCTTTCCCACCCCGTTAAGGTATTAAACGCGGAATGGTCTTGTTTTACTTATTACATGCTATTACCCATCCCATCCTATTAGTCTCGGAGGCACTTAGGACTACTAGTCCTAAAAGGTGGGATATTAGGCTGATTGGTTTCAAAGGATAAAAATCTAAGGCGACATACAAAAAACACATACTGCATGTTGGGGGGAAACATGTAAACATATAAAGGCTCATGTATACCTCCTCAAACAAAACACATAAGTAGCATGACTTAAACATAATTAAGGTCTCAAAAGATAGGGACTTTTACAGCAGTTAAAACTTGGTTTTAAAAATGAAGTAGTAACAGTAATAGCACGATTCTGGGCAGAGATGAGCAACCCAATGATTTGAGGACATAAAAATCAGAAGCTCAGTAAAAGCAAATAGGTGCATCATTTCAAAATCATTTTCAGCAGAGTTTTTTTAAGAAAAGTTGAGTGAACTTCAAAGAATCAAGACAAGAATAGGAACGACAGAGTTGAAATTAAAGAAGTTGGTTGGTCTTAAATTAATATAAAACACAATTGATCAGGCCTAAATTTTGCCTAGGCGTCGTTGTACATTGTCTAAATTTTTTTTTTTAAAAGATGGACATGCATATTTTGATTCTAATTTATAAAGGTACGTGTGATAAGGTATTTGAGAAAAAACGTTTTAAACCACTTAGCCATATTTTAACAAAGTTATTAGACAAACGTGAATTAACTACTGCAACTCGAACAAGTGAGAAGTCCTAAGGGCAGGATATCTAATGCACATAAGAGTTCCTAAAACATGATTTCTAACATGCCAATGCAGTAATGACAAGTTATTTGGCTGGTTGCTAATTGCTTGCTAGTTATTAACAGATCGTGGTTATGAGGTGAGCATAATGTCAAGCTGAAAGTAAAGAACCTAAACCAGGATCTCTAATGAATGAGATGCACGTCCTATGGAAGTTGTCTATTGCGTAGATAAAGAAATAAAACCCTATAAGCATGTTTTCTACCCATTATTTATACTAAGCATGCATAACCCTCCCCCATATTCACTATTCACCCTAACCGCTTGTTTACAAATTATTACAAACTAATAGTACCTTAATTACAGCAATAAAGAACAGAAAAAATAAGAAGTTATTCTATAGGGAGCCTTTAATCAGGCCCAATCTTCAACCTCAACCCCTTCGAGTTTACACCCTTTGCCATAGTCTAGGTGCGGCAAAGCTCCCTAGGGCCCCATTGGGTCCTTGGCCAATACCAGCACCTAGACACTTAAGAGAATACAGAACAAGTGCAATGTGGAATACCAGCCTTGTGTGTCAAAGTTCAATGAGTACTCAGAGGTACTCAAAGCAATGCTCACACGAATGGGGCAGAACCTATTCTCTAAGAGTAGTGTGAAGTGCAGGAAGAAGTATTTTAAAGAAGAGTTTCAAAAAACAAGGGATTTGTTTGGAAAGAAACAACATAAACAATGGTTTAATAGTAGTTTAATAGCATAAGATTGCATAGAAGGATCATGGGGATGGAGCAAATAGATCACACAACGTTAATGATTTTAATGACTACACACAATCAGAAGATTCAGGAGACCAAGAATTGGTCAGGCTTAACATGATTCTTAGACAACAACAGGGGAACAATCATGAAATTTAAGATAAAAAAACAATTAGAAACGTGTGAACCAAGAAAGATATACAGAGAGCCAAAGATCGGGGGAACTGGGAAGGGGTAAATTTAGGCATGCTAATGTACAACAATAGGATTCACAAAAGTTAGGGATAGGCAATGTCATGTTATAGACTTAGCATGTAGATAAAAAGACATGGTGAAGTATTAAAGCAAAGCATCAATTACACAATGAACAGGAGAAGCATAAGAAGAAGACAATCAGAAAGATAATGAACTGAAACAAAAGTAAACACGTTGGTTGGAGGCTTAAATATTAATTAGGACATACCAGTAAAAAGGCAAGAGCAAGGTGCAAAGACAAAGTAGTAACACTATTTTAGCCTTGGCTTTCAGCCGGCTAATAATAAGCAAGAGCAGAGAACAGCAAAAGCAAGAGAAAGAGCACAAGAGAATGCAGAATTGAGAGTATTTTGTGGTGTGTGTGTTCAGAAGACTGTCGTGTGTTTTATTTTAAAGACTTAAGATATTTATAGGTGAAAGTAGGTGGTAAAATAAGGTAAAAATCACATAGTATGTTAATTTAAGAACTCAGAATCAATTAATTAAAGAATAAAGGAAGTACTCCCATTAATTAAGGGAATCAAAATCAAACGAAAAGATTCAGCACCATATAAGGCAAGTAGAAAAATCAGTGTAGGATTAAATAAGGAAGGAGTCAAGGTTCAGTATTGCATATAGTAGCCAATTAAGACCAAATTCAGGAAAATCCCAATTGAGGAAAGGCTAGGTAGAATAGAGTACTATAGCAAATAAGGTAACAAAAATTAATTAATTTAAACAGCGAGTAGAATGCTAGGGTTTTGAAAGAGAGTTTTTAAATTACCAATCAATCAAGGAAAATCAGAATCAATCATGTGAAGTCATGATTCTGCATTCTCAGCATATAAATAGAGGTGAATGAATAAGAGTAGCAAACAAAATTAGCCATATAAACAAAAGGGGAACAAGAGATGAGCAAACACAACCATCCAGAGATAGTGAACATAGGTTAAGACTCAGCAGGACACATTCGAAGCATGGTGACCACGAAACATTAACAAGGATCAAATAAATAGGCTAGTGGACAAAACCAAAGCAAGGAAAATCAGGTTAACACACACAATCAAATGAAGATACATGCTAACACATAGAGACAAGGCAAAGAAAATTAGGCTAACACACATAATTGAAGCAAAGAAACATGCTAACACATAGAATCAGAGTAAGGAAAATCATGCAAACACACATAATCAAACGAAGAAGCATTTTTTAGAAATTAGGGTTTTTAGCAGAGTAAAGCTAAAAAACAGTAAGAGCATAGAATCGGTCAAAAATAAACAAGGAAAAGGTTTTAATCATATAGAAAATTGGTCGAAACATGTGTAAAAGAGATCCAAGAAACCCTAGTTTTCAAAGAGAGTAAAAATGGTTCAAAGTAGAGAATCTTTTAGAAAAAGCTCGAGAATAAGCAGAACATAGAGGAAAACATGAAAATAACATCGTTTTGAGAGATTCAGGAGAGAGTTAGGATTTCACAAGGGAAACCCTAATAGGAGTTGAGAGAACCTGTTGAGATTTCACAGATCGTGACATATAGGGTGTGATTTCGCCTGAAATCACACAGGAGAACTCATAGGTAGCAGAACCAGGAACCCTTGGTCTCAATCGACATGGCCCATAAACCTAGAGATGTTGAACAGGACGATGAGAGGCCCATCGGAGCCTTGGGGCTGAAAGGAGGTGGCCGGAGATGGCCGGAAACAAACCAGGCGAAATTTTTAGGGACTGATTCTTATGGTGGAGGCTTCTGGGGTCTCAAAAATAGAGGGAATCGATGAGTTAAGGTTTCATGGCGGCTTAGGGTCGAAAGGGGTGAGATTGGAGGTGGCCGGAGAGACGATGGAGATCATCGGAGAAGAAAGAACCAGAAGGTTCTAGAGAGAAGGGATAAGAAGAGACGAGATCGAGAGAGAGACAGTCTTAAAGAAATGAGGGGTCTGGGGGGGGGGTAATTGAATTTAATTAAAGGAAATAAATCTGGGTCGTTGATCTCATTTGATCAATGGCTCAGATTAAAACGGGGTTGGACCGAGTTAGATTAGGGATTGGGCAGGGTTAGTTTAATTGGGATATTAGGCCATTTAAAATCTGATAGGGGGTATGGCCAAATTGGCTAAAATCGAAATAACAAAGGGCTGTTTGTTAAATAGCCAATCTTTCCTCTTTTATTATTTTATAAAATAGTAAAAAATGATTTTAAAATAAATTAAAGGTACTGGACTAGTTAATAACATATAAATGTTAATAAAAAAAAACAAAAGATGATTTTATAATTATTAAATGTTGTTATTTGTAAAGTAGGCTACAATTGCAATTATATGCAATTTAGCTTTAAAAATACCAAAAAAATGTATAAAGATATGCAAAAATTATCTTAATCATATCTTAGTGTAAATATGAGAATGAAATAAATTATTCACCAAAAATGCCAGTTTGGGAATAATTATTGAATTTTATAGTATTAAAACAGATAATAAATTGATTTTAAAATAATTAAAAATAAAGAAAAAAATACCAAAACTCTTGGGCATGCTTATATATGCATGTTAATGCTATTTTGAGAATATTTTGCATATAAAAATATGTAGGGAAAATTTGAGAATCAACACTCACCAGAATCCCTACCTCTAGCAGAAGACCTATGAGAAATAGAAGGTCTAGTTCCAGAAGAGGATGGAGGAGTAGGACTAGGTTGAGAAGGAGAAACTCAAATGGAAACTGATACTAAACTATGTAGCCTACTTCCTCTCTTGCTTCTAGTAGGAGCGAGCGGAAGTTCATCAACAATAAGGACCTTCTGAGGGTTAGGGTTTGAAGAAGACATAGTTGTACGAAGATAAAGAAAAGATTGAATGGCAAAGTATGGGAAAATTTTTCATGAAAGAAAAGACAAAAGATATATTTATACTTGGAAGCAACTTGTCACGACCCAATTTCCTAACCCAGTCGTGATGTCGCCTCTCATGAAGACAAGGCTAGCCAACTAGCCCAAATCGTCTCTCTAACAATTATTAAACATAAATGAATAGATAAATACCGCTTAACGACAATAATAACCAGTGTTTATAGCCCAACATAACCCGACCGGAGTGTCACAAGTCACGAGCATCTAAAGAAAACCTGAACACAACTACAGGGACAATAATATACAAAATTAAATTCTGAAAATCTAAAGAGAATGTCCGGTGCCGCGAACGCTGGTGGTCACCTTGCTCAGCTACAATAGTAATACCTTCAATCAGCTAATATCCCGCTACCGGGTGATCAATACCTGCAGCTGCACGCGAGGTGCAGGGAGTAAAGTGAGTACTCCAACCCAGTGAGTAATAAAAGTAAATAACAACTGAGCGGTAAGAAATCACGTAAAACATATCGTCATGCTGTATAGAAGCAGAGAAAAACCCTTCAATTGAGAAAATCAGTGAAAACTGTGAAATCTTTAGAAATATCTTGGCTCAGTTTAAAACCTCTTTTTGAAAATGATCCTTTCAACAGTTGCGAAAATAATTTCAACAAGTAAGAAATAATCAGAAATCTGCCCATCGGGCTCAATATCAACCTCTCAGTACAGTATCAGCCACGCGGGCTCACTCCCAACTCACAAAGTACAACATCAGCCTCTCGGGCTCACTCCCAACTCACAAAGTACAACATCAGCCTCTCGGGCTCACTCCCAACTCACAAGGTACAACATCAGCCTCTCGGACTCAATATCAGTATCACAACACAATATCAGCCCCTCAGGCTCAGAACGGTATGAAGCAACCAAACAATGAAATAAGAGCACATAATTATTATGGCAGATAATGCAGATAAGGAACAAATGCATGAGTGCAATGCAATGCATATGAAGGTACACTCTAGTACACACTGCGGCGTGCAACCCGCTCTATTTATTTATCGTCGATGGCGCTCACTAGGGGTGTGTACAGACTCCGGAGGGGCTCCTACAGCCCAAGCGCAATAACAAGCCATCTCGTGGCATCACATCTAGGCTCTCAGCCTCATATCAATATCAGTATAATCATCCAGGCACTCGGCCTCAATATCAATGAAACACCGCTGCGGCGCGCAGCCCAATCCATATATAATCAATATAAAACTGCGGCGGCGCGTAACCCGATCCATGCTCAGTCCAGAAAATCATCATAAGCCCCTTAAGCATTTATAAAATAGTAGTTCTAAGCCCAAAATATCATTTGAGTTTTCAAAACTTAGAAGTATGGCTGAGTTTGCAAAACCATATTTAAAACCTTGGACTGAAACCAAATTATATGCAAGATATGCTAAAACAGTAATATCAATCCCCGAAGGATTCACGTAGTTGGCACGAAGCCCAAACATGGCAGTCAGCCCATAGTATGATGATACAAATAGTTTCAGTCAAATACACGGTAAAATCAACAACCAGGACGGACCAAGTCACAATCCCCAACGGTGCTCTACCCCACGCTCATATCCGGCATGCAATTCACCTCAATACAACATTATGATGTGCAAATCCAGGGTTTCAAACCCTCAGGATATCATTTATAAGTATTACTCACCTCTAGCCGGCCAAATACTACTCCGCGATACCCTTTCCTCTCGTATCGACCTCCTCGCGCGTCGAATCTGGCCAAAACCACAACGAATACATTACAATAGGCTAAGGGAATATAACCCAATCGAAAGGACTCGAAAAATATCGAAAATCACGAAATTGGCAAAACCCGAGCCCCGAGCCCCAGGCCCGCTTCTCAAAAACTATGAAATTTATATCACCGGATTCCTCGTCTCGCCACGAGTCCGTACATATCAAATTCACCAAAATCGGAGTTCAAATGGCCCCTCAAATCTTCAAATCTTATTTTCAAATCTCTAGGCCTAAATTCTCAATTTACTCCAAAAAAACATGTAATCTAGTCGGATTATTCGATGATAATTCAATATTATGGAGTAAAAATGATCACAAGTGACTTACCTCAAG
>MU694298.1:55587-72184 GCA_026770625.1 Nicotiana glauca | reverse complement strand
GTCCTTTAATTGGAAAAACTCTTTTTATTATATCCTTCGCGGGGTGTAGTAAGCCCTAAAAAAGAGGTGTGACAGACATAATATATTTTGACTGCATCTGCATTAATAGTTATGTCTGGTACCCATCCTTCTTCATCAACCAAGTGCAAGGCCCCTTTTGGTAACACTTTCTTAATGATGTAGGGTCCTTGCCAGTTCGAGGCGAACTTTCTTTTAGCTTCTACCTGGTGCGGAAGGATGCGTTTCAAAACCAGCTGGCCTACCTCAAATTGCCTTGTTCGCACTTTCTTATTGTAAGCGCGTGCCATTCTTTGCTGGTATAACTGGCCGAAACACACTGCTACTAGCCATTTTTCATCAATCAACATCAGTTATTCTAATCGGGTCTTGACCCACTCAGTGTCTTCAATCTCTGATTCCACTCGGAGAGAGGGAATTTCGACTTTAGCGGGTATTACATCTTTGGTTCCATATACAAGCAGATACAGAGTTGCACCAACAGATGTGCGAACAGTCGTGCGGTATCCCAAATGAGCGAAAGGAAACTTTTCATGCCATTGCCTGGAACCTTGGATCATTTTCCTAAGAATCTTCTTGATGTTCTTGTTTGCCGCTTCAACGGCTCCATTGGCTTTTGGCCGGTAAGGGGTCGAATGGCGATGCATGATTTTAAATTATTCCATACCTCCTTCATCAAATGACTATTTAGACTGGCTTCATTATTAGTGATAATGGTCTTCGGGATACCAAAGCGATAGATGATGTTGGAATGAACAAAGTCTACCACTGCTTTCTTGGTGACTTCTTTGAAAGTGACTTCCTCCACCCACTTGGTGAAGTAATCATATGCAACCAAAATGAATCTATGCCCATTTGAACCCTTTGGCTCGATTGGCCCAATAACATCCATTCCCCAAGCAACGAAAGGCCAAGCAGAGGACATGGGATGCAACTCCGAAGGAGACGAGTGAATCAGATCACCATGAATCTGGCATTGGTGACACTTGCAAACAAAACTGAAGCGATCTCGCTCCATAGTAAGCTAATACTACCCTGCCCGCAGAATCTTCTTCGCCACAACATTTCCATTCATGAGAGGTCCACATACCCCCAAATGCACTTCACTCATGCTTTGCTTCTGTAGCATCTATGCATCTTAACAAGTTTAAATCTGGGGTCCTCTTGTACAGAATTTCCCCATTCAGGAAGAAACCACTGGCGAGCCACCTTATAGTTCTTTCTTGATTTCCTTTAGTAGGCTCTAGATATTCTCTTATTTTTAGGAATTGTTTGATGTCATGATACTATGATTCTATTTCAATTGTATTGTAGTGACCTTGCTTATTCCGAACTTGGATTTCTAGTGGATCAATACGAGTGTTGCCTGGATAAGGGAGCATCGAGGCTAAAGTAGCCAAGGCATCGGCTAGCTCGTTGTGAAACCTGGGAATGTACTTGAACTGGATGGATTTGACTCTTTTTCTCAAGTCTTGCACACATTTTATCTAGGGAATAAGCTTGATGTATCGAGTCTCCCATTCGCCTTTGGCTTATCGGATAAGCAAGTCAGAATCTCCCACAACTAATAATTCGTGCACATCCAGATCGATGGCCATTTTCAAACCCCCGATACAAGCTTCGTATTTTGTCGTATTACTGGTACAGAAGAACCGAAGTCGGGTCGTTGCAGGGTAATGATGTCCAATATGTGAGATGAGGATTGCCCCGATCCCAACTCCTTTGATATTGACAACCCCATCAAAATACATTTTCCATATCGGGTGATCGTCTGGAACCACTTCCTCTATTAATTTGATCTCTTCATCTGGGAAGTATATGCTAAGTGGCGTGTATTCATTATCAACTAGATTCTCTACCAAATGATCTGCCAAATCCTATGCTTTCATCATGGTGCAAGTGACATAAACGATGTCAAACTCTATGAGCGGGATTTGTCATTTTGCTAGCCTGCCAGTGGGCATTGGCTTTTGGACGATGTACTTCAAAGGATCCATTCTGTATATGAGATAAGTAGTGTAGGCCAAAAGATAATGTCTCAACTTCTGAGCGACCCAAGTCATGGCACAACATGTCTTTTCTAAAAGGGTGTACTTAACCTCATAATTGGCGAACTTCTTGCTCAATTAATAGATTGCTTGTTCCTTTTTTCCTGTTGCGTCATGTTGCCCCAAAACGCATCCAAAGGAATTATCCATCACTGATAGATATAAAAACAAAGGCCTACCAGGTTCAGACGGGACTAGTACAGGGGATTTTGATAGATAATCTTTGTTCCTATCAAAAGCTTTTTGGCAATCGTCTGTCCACCTGATAGCGGCATCCTTTTTCAACAACTTAAAGATGGGCTCGCACGTGGTTGTGATCTGAGCAATGAATCTATTGATGTAGTTCAACCTCCCCAGCAAACTCATGACTTCCTTTTTGTTCTTCGGGAGTGACAGATCTCGGATGGGCTTTAGCTTAGATGGATCCAATTCGATACCTCTCCAGCTGACTATATAACCGAGGAGTTTCCCAAATGGAAACCCAAATGCACACTAGGCTGGATTAAGCTTAAGGCCATACCTTCGAAGCCATTCGAAGAACTTTTTCAAATCACACACGTGATCAGCTTGTGTCTTTGATTTTATGATAACACCATCGACATTTACTTCAATCTCTTTGTGCATCATGTCATGAAAAATGGTTGTCATGGCCTTCATGTAAGTTTTCCCTGCATTCTTTAAACCGAATAGCATGACCCTGTAACAATAAGTACCCCATGGCATGGTGAAAATGGTCTTTTTTGCATCATCCTCATCCATTAGAATTTGGAGGTACCCAGCATAGCAATCCATGAATGATTGGATCTCATGCTTTGCGTAATTATCTACAAGAATATGGATATTTGGTAAAGGAAAATTATCATTTGGACTTGCTTTGTTCAGGTCCCTATAGTTGACACAAACTCTGTTTTTTCCATCCTTCTTTGGCACAGGCACAATATTTGCCACCCAGGTAGTGTATTGGACAGCTCTGACCACATTGGCGCTTAGTTGTTTCATTATTTCCTCTTTGATTTTGTCACTCATATCTGTTTTAAATTTTTGTTGCTTTTGTTGGACTGGTGGAAAACCAGGATAGGTAGGAAGCTTATGAACCACCAGATCAGCACTTAAACATGGCATATCATCGTAAGACCAAGCAAACACATTTCTGTATTCAAATAAAAGTTGAATCAAGGCATCTCTTGTTTTTTATTCGATGTGAATGCTTATCTTCATTTCTCTAACATCTTTAGGACTTCCGATATTAATCGGCTCAGTTTCATTGAGGTTTCGCTTAGGCTTGTTTTCAAATTGTTCCAACTCTCTTTTTATTTCTTCAACAACCTCATCTTCATCATATTCAACCTCTTGATGCATTATTTCGATATCAGATAGCTTTTTAAGATCTGGGCATGAATTTCATATGCATGTCATGGTATTAAAGCCAACATTAACAAAACTAAAATGGAAATAAAATGACAGGAATTAGGAAAAGGAAAAGATAGAAAACTTAATAGGAAACTGAATTGCATTTTATCGAATTCGAAAGGATAGAAGGGTTAACATCAAAACAAAATAATCATACTGAGATATTTGGATTATAACTCTGAAAGTAACACAAAATACAAAAAAGAAGCTGCAAAAGCAAACTACCAAGACTCCTTCCTTGTGGGGAGAGAAGTTGCTTCCCAGTTGGTGAGCATGGTGTCTGGGTCAATTAGTTGCATATCATCACGACTAGTGCCTTCACCAGCCTGGATCATATTCACTTCGAAAAATATCTAGTTGAGGCCATGGTAAATTTTATCAATGTTTGCATGCGCCAAGGAATTTTGACCCTCTCTGAGTCATGGATTGAAAAAAGTGTAGAAAATGTAAGGAATAGGCTGTTGCAAGACCCATCCATGATTTTTGTAGTGTTTGGCTTTGTTTTCATCTGCTTGTGTTAGCCAGAAGCCTAATCCAAAAGTACCCTAGTTACCGAACAAAGAAATAGGCTCCGAAATTCCTTGCAATGATGCCCCTAAGCCTTTTCCCGGCTCATAACCTTGTCTCATCATAACTGCAACCACCATTACATATGTGGCAAAAAGACGAGGATGTTGAATGGGCTTTCCTTCCTCAACATGGTCAACAACTACCACTTCAAAAGCCTGATAGACAATGGACTCGGACCCTTCCTTGGCCTCAATACAGGGGATTAACGGGTCTTTATAGATAGAAGACTCGTCTTCTCCATGAACAATAATTTCTTGCCTGTCATGTTTGATTTGAGCAACTGATGCAAGGTAGATGGCACAGCTCGGGTCGTATGGATCCACGGCTTTCCAAGAAGAAAGTTATAAGAAGTGGATATGTCCACTACTTGGAAGACAATATCAAAGTCAACTGGCCCAATCGTCATGGTGAGGTTGATCTCCCCAATGGTATCTCTTGATGAGCCATCGAAAACCCAGATGCAAACATTGTTGGGTCGGATTCTGTCTGTATCGATCTTCATGTTTTGCATGTAGAGAGAGGGCATACATCTACACTTGAGCCTCCATCAACCATGACTCTCTTTACATAATGATCCTTATATTTGACCATCAAGTTCAAAGCCCTATTATGCCCGGCTCCCTCCTCGGGAAGTTCATCATCAGTAAAGGAGATTCATTTTACCTCAAAAAATTCGTTAGCCATCTTTTCTTACTGATTCACTGTGGTCTCCTCTGAGATATATGCCTCATTCAGGACCTTGATTAGTACACAGGCATGCTCTTTGAAATATAAGAGCAAAGATAGTAGAGAGATTTGAGCAGGAGTCTTTCTTAGTTGGTCAATGATTGAGTAATCCTGAACTTTCATCTTTTTCAAAAACTCTTCCGCGTCTGCTTCAATGACTGTTTTCTTTATTGGCAAATGGCCTTCTCCACTTTGCTTGGCCTTCCTCAACTTTTCTAGAGAGTAACATCTCCCTGATCGGGTCAGACCTCTAGTTTACCCCACTTCCTCTATGATTTCCTTGCCTTTGTAGGTCATCGCCATTTTGTTATAGTTCCAAGGAGTGGTTTTTATGTTGGTTACATAGGGTTGTATGGGAGGTTTGATTACGATCGGCTTTGTTATACCTTTCGTACTTCCCTGCTTCTCCCTTTTGACGGGTGGCCTCCAAGTACATATAAACTTGGGCTTGGAACACTGGAGTGAACTTCCAACCTTGAGATCATTGGAACAAATAAAGTTGCCTTATCTGAGCTCTGGGCGCCTTTCACAATCAATGGCACATCTCGGCTGGGACTTACTTCCAGACCTGCTCCTTCTTGAATTGCACCCACTATCATTTTTGCTCGACTGACCGGCTTATATTTTTGGTCTCAGACAATCATTCCCACAAAATGAACATCATTCTGTGTTGGCAACGGGTTGTTTGTCACGTTAGGAGGGTCCTCGCCATTCGCCACTTCAATCAGTTTTTTCAAAAATGAGTCTCTCTATGGCTCTTTTCAGAGTCCAACAGTCATCAGTTTTATGCCTTGGGGCACCAGAATGATATTCACATCTAGCATTTGATTGAAATCCATGTGAATCGGGATACATATGGGAGGGAGCGATGGGTCCAATTATGCCCATTTGCTTCAGCTTCTAGAATAGACTAGAATACACCCAATGGAGTGAATTTTTCTGTCGGCCTCTTCTCTCGACCATAATCTTGCCTGGGACGAGCATTGTAGAGTGCCCGAAAATTTTGCTGCTGAGGTCAGGAGGCCCTTAGAGCTGGTGCATGTACCTGCTGATTGGGAGGCCGAGCATATGATTGAGCATTGAATATTGTATATTGTAGTGGGTCCACAGAGTATTGAAGAATTAGCGGGGATAATAATGTTGAGGGTAGCTAGATTGCCCCTACTGAACTTGCACATAAGGGTGCGATACCCCTCTTTGAAACTCCCTAGATCCCAAAGCCATCATGGACCCTTCATCTCTCTTCTTTCTAATTGCCAAACCTCCCGACCCATTTTGGATAGCTTGGGTGGTGGCTTTGAGAGAAGCTTGACTTACAATTCTGTCAGTCTTGAGGCCATTTTCGACCATCTCCCCTATTTTTATTGCTTCTGAAAAAGGTCTACCCATCGCGGACATCATGTTCTGAAAGTAATTAGGCTCTTGAGCCTCCGAAAAAATGGTGATCAACTCATGGTTATCCGTGGGTGGCTTAACTCTAGTCGTTTGCTCCCTCCACTTGATGGCATACTCCCTAAAACTTTTGGTCAGTTTTTTTCTTCATATTTGGACAAGGAATTACAATCTGGCGCAATATCAATGTTGTACTGAAATTTCTTGACGAAAGCCTGGGCCATGTCATCCCAAACATGCTAATGAGAGATATCTTGGTCAATGAACCATTCGGAAGCTACCCGCACAAGGATTTACCCAAAGTAAGCCATCAACAGCTCTTCCTTTCGTCCTACACCCCTCAGCTGGTTGCAATACCTTTTCAAGTGGCGATATGGTCGTTGTGTCCATCATATTTCTCAAATTTTGGGGTCTTGAACCCTCGTGGCAAATGGATGTGAGGGAACATTCATAGATCACTGAATAAAATACTTTTTTGACCACCTAGTCCCTGTATATTCTTTATATTTTGTTCGAGACTTTTCATTTTTCTGGCCATCTCATCTGGCTCAACAGTCGTGGCAGGCTTTTCATTTTCCACTGGTGATTCGTACCGAGGAGTCTGATTGTATGGAGCTGAGACCCCAAAAGCCATATTTGGAGAATAGTATTAGCCATCATAAGCATGAGATGGTGGATCATTGTTTGGCCTCATCACAGGTGGTGGCGGCGGGATTATATATACCGGTGCGCCAGACACGGCGAGAGGGGTGTTCCTAGCTGGTGTGACTGGATGTCGCATATTAGAGGTATCGGGGGCAGCATGGAGGCTGTAGTTTGGCACATACCTTGGTGGTAGAATGGGATCGCTCGTTGCTTAGAGCAGTGTTTGAGTAGACTGGGGTATGGTAGAAGTTCCCTCTGAAGGACCTTGGGGTGGAGGTCGACCGGAAACCCAAGCTTGATATACATCTGACAGCTGCTGTCTCAATTTTCTTATTTCCTCTAACTCTTGCTCAAATGACTAGCCCTTCAGATTCTCACTGACCAACTCGATTTCATCATTATTATCCATTACCACCGCTCCCTTAGATCTTGTGAAGTAATGATGTGTTGCTAGTTTTCACCACAAACCAACCACATTAAGCTTACTGATAAAGAGGCAACAAATGTGTTAGGGTTAAGCATTTCACAGATAGGAATCACACGTAGATATGCTATGCTCCTAAAATATCACCATCTCTAATATGCTTTTGGAAGGCTTCATGTTTCATTCCGGCTTATTAACTTGTTACTTTTCAGTCGGCTTATTTTGATCCCTGACTTTAGAGTCATTTGAAAAATATTTGATCGAACCTTTTGTGGGTTGCCTACGTATCATGTCGTCGCATTAATCAGATCATTACGTAGTTCGGGTACATGACCAATTTTTATTAATTTTATGAAATAAATATCTTTTTGGTTAATTTTTGAATTTTCTAAACAAATTTTTTTCATTGATTTTTCAATATAGATAAGAATAATTTTTTTTGATACAAGACTAGAAAAGAGGCAATTACATAAAGATAAACAAGACCAGAGGACTGATAACTATAAGAAGACTTTGTTCTCTGCATTAGAATCCACCAGCATCACTGTAATAAAGGCACTTGTTCCTGCGGATGACCCCCAACATTGCGGTATATCCTCTCCAAGTCTGCAGATATATGACGAGCAACGTTCAATGATAATTCTGCAAATCGCTCAGGCATCATTCCTTGATAACTCTTGCATGCTCTTGAGGTATATGTGGCTACCTCGAAGATCTTTCCCTTAATGTATTCCTAAGCCACGTGCAACTCTTGATTTTGCTGACTACGAGTCTCAGCTAGATCCAGCGCATCACGTTCCCAAGGCCATATCTTTCAGGTGCCGAACATCTAGCGAATCCGCTTTTAACTGATTAATTATATTTGGTAGTGGTGTCTTTCTATTTCAAACTCCGCAATTTGGCTCTCCTTGCTTGACTCAAATCCCCATATCTGATCCCTCAGACCTTGAATTAACGGAGCAAAACCTCTATGCTCGTGATCACGGACTACCCTGAACTAGGCTTCTCTCTCTTCTTGTTGCACAGAAGGTTGCGAATATGTTCTTCTTTTGAATTTGGGTTTTGAGTGCATGCTTCTATCGTGCCCACTGAGCCTTTTCCCGCTCAAAAGTAGCATATTGCATGTCCATGACTGTCTCCAGAATACCCTTATCTTCTTGAAAAATATCAATACGAGATTGGAACTCTTGTGCGAATTCCTTCTGGTTTCTCTAACTCTGGCCTCGATCTCCTCCTCCCAATCAACTGCATGCCGTACGAATCTGTCTGGCCTTTGCTCGGGGATAGCCTGGTTATGAAACCACTCAAGGTATGCGAGGCTTACCTCCCCACGTTCACGATCAGCTACCATCTCGTCCAAATCAGAAAATCAACTACCAAACTAAAACCTTTTATGCATAAAACTCCCTTGGAGGTTCCTCTCCCTTGAATTCCTACACGAACGGATGTATATCCTCAATCAGAGACCTCGTTTTCTATCTCCCTAGATGGTGCATGACACATAGGGGCGCGTAGGGTTGGAAACCTCTGAAACCCATGAGTATGAAGAACGGGTGATACTTCGACATATGCATGACCCTAGCAGAAGGGAACCAGTAATAGTTCCAATTGATTCTATCAGTATTCAATGAACCAAGTAATTTCCGCTAGGCCCTCTCCCCTTCTGGAAGATTACTTGCGGCCCTATCTGGGTGACATCCAATGTAATTCTGCTAGTTTTAATTGAAATTGATTACTATAGGATGATGATAAAGGTGTTATATGAACTACATCTACAGTAGAATGTTGCATCCCTCGAAGTAACCTTCACCCTCTTGGCAACGGGTCAAAGCTCGAAAAATATCTCCCAAAATCATGGAAAGAATGGTATGATCCTCGCTACTTTGCAAATATGAGACTATCGCAACCTATCGAATTTTGATCTGCCCACCACGCTTTGGAATGACCATGATCCCTATAAATGATATCATGAATGCGAAGATTCTCAACTCCCTCCAAGCGTCGTAACTCAACTGATTGACGAATTCTATGCCCGAGAAATTTTCAAACCATTTTTCGTCCCCAAACCTATCATAGAGATATTCCAACGGAACCCAACCCTTGTTTAAGCAAACCAGTGGAATTCGACGGAGGCATAATTTTTTTAAAAATTTATTCACACTAACTTTTCTCGGAGCAGCAGGCTTTTTCCCACGAAGATCTCTCCCCAATCCGGTGAACCCACTTAATTGTTCCAATGTGGGCGTCATTTCACAATCTTTGAACCTGAACACATTGTTCGTGGGGTTCCCAATAATTCACTAGAGCCTCGATTAAATATCTGTTAGGCTTAATTCCCATGATGTATCTGAGGAACTTGAGGTGCTTAAATACACGATTTCGTTCCCATGTAGCAAAACTAGCCCACCAATTACAAAGACTACCGGGGGCCTTATCTCTGATCAAGAACATAGGAGGTGTCTCATCCCTTACCCTTTTCTGACTGCTTCTTTGTGGAGAACTCATGGTGTTCCTAAGAATAAGATAAAAAGGATTAAGACTTACCTAAACTATATGCAAATTATGATCATTCATTATTTTATTTTATTTTTTGGCCAATTTAGGACTCGGTCTATTTTTTTTAATTACAATATATATTTTAAAATTACCGAACACAAAATTTGAGATGATAAAAGCGAAAAAATAACTATTATTACAAAGATGGACCTTTGATACTTCCATAGAAGGCATAAATGATGTCTCAGCAAAAAAAAACCAAACATAGGAACAAATGATAAAAATAGACAAAATAATAAATAAAAAATTATTTTTACGAAAATTACCCTTTGCTACTCCGAGAGGGGTTCTAAAGCTATTTCAAAAAAAAAAAGACAAAACTAGATAAAAATGGCTACTTTTGCAAAATCAGTCTTTCGGTACTTCCGGAAAGGTTTAAAGCTGCTTCGACAAATATGGCCAGACATAAGGACAAAATGGTAAAAGGTGAATACATATGGATAAAGTAACTATTCTTTACAAAAATGGCCCTTCAGCACTTCCCAGGAAAATTTTAAGGCTGTCTTGGCAAAACAACCGGAACATAAGGGAAAGACAGTAAAAAAGGTGACCAAAATAGGCTCTCTCTTTTTTTCTGAAATTTTTTTTGCACATGTGGAATTTTGTGCTCTCTTTTTTTTGGAAAATGTGGGCTGAACCCGATAGATGTTGCCTACGTATTTCACATCCGATGAGAATCAACACACATAGTTCGATAAAACTGGGTACTTTTTTTCTTTAAAATAAAAATTAATCTTTACAACTCACACCAGACTACTACAAAGTGTGTGTGTGTGTGTGTGTGTGTGTGTGTGTCTATATATATATATATATATTATTTTTAAAAAAAGGTTTATTTTCACTAAACTAGGAGAATTATTCTTTTTTATTTTTTTATTAATTACACTATTTTTTTTAAAATCAATCGACAATGCAAGTAAGCCATCCAAATGATGTATCAAGTAGCACATACGTGAACATGATGGTCTCGAAGAGGATATTTGTCTTATACGGACACAGACCCGGTCCCTATGCCGAGTTTCGCTAAGTCAAATGTACGTGATGCAAATAAAGTGAACCTACTAGGGATATCCGGCATGAGTTTTGTTCTTCTAGGTTTAAATCCTAAGAAGGTATCTACACTGTCTTACTCGAGCGGATAACTCGAGCCGATGAGGGTCAGCGCGCCGGTAGCATTGCTTTCCGGCTTTGCTGGTGGTGTTCCCTGCCTAAAATATGTGTGACTAAAAATCCTTCACCGGGTGACAAGCACCTCGGCTATATCAAAGAAAGCGGGCTATTTCAAGCAAATGCCCAATTTTTAATTTCAAGAAAACTCAGAGGGGGTGCGTGAGAAAATAGTTTATATGTACAGTTCAATAATATCAAAACGGTAAAAATTAAACAGGTAGCACACTGCACAAATAAATCACAATATATAAAAAATTAATAAAGCCAAAAAAAAAGTCAACATGTACGAGCTCGAATTCTGGTTAGTCCCCAGCGGAGTCGCTAGAGTTGTCACACCCCTTTTTGTACCCCCAAAAAATAATAGGTGTATGGGTTTGTGGGTTAAAGAATTTTTTCAATTAAAGTGATAAATTTGAGTAGGGATTATTTTATTTACAGAGTCGTCACTTGGAATTGGTTTTTGTTGTTCCAAGTAACCTTTTATTTGAATCCCTAGTCAAAGGAAGGTTTGACTATATTTTTATCGGTCCGCGAAAATAAAATTCGGGTAAGAAATTATGTTGACCGGAGAGAAGGTATAAGGCATTCCCCGAGTCCCGCGGTTCTAGCACGGTCGCTTTATTGACTTAGAACTTAGCTTGAACTAATTTTGGACAAACTGTGATTTATATGATTTTCATGTTTTACCTATCCGCTTTTATCTCTTGATTAATAGAAAAATTAAAGAATATTTTGAATAATAAGATGTCATAACCACACTATGCAAGTAAATGCGCGATCGACGAAATTTATTATTTAGTCATAACAGCGCTACGCAAGCGAATCCGTAGTCATGACAAACGATTGGTAGCACGTTATTTACTTTTGAAAAATTGCTACAATTGTGCTTGGAGGAAAAACTAACCCCTTCTTTTCGGAAAAGTTATTAAATGTCACTACCACGCTACGAAAGTAAATCCACGATTATAACAAAATATTTATAAACTAATTAAAACTATTAAATATGATATGAAATTGATGAATTAACTTATTAAATATTAAGCATCACGCTACACAAGTGTGTCCATGAAGTTAATGTGCACCTACTGTTTGCCTAGCGTTTAAATTAATTAAAAGGAAACGAGTTAATTTAATTAGTAGAAAAATCTGATATTATTATTATTTTCTAGCTTTATAGTTGGAATAAATTATGCAAATAAATGTTAGACCAACTTTATCTATTTTAAAGAAATGAGCCAACTTCTTGTTAAAAGAAAAAATGGGCCATCTTGTATAGAACTTTTGGGCTGCTGGAATTTATTATAAGAAAATAGGCCAGCTAGTATATTTATTAACTTGGCTTATGATGTTCATCTTATGCGGCCTACATTTATTATTTTGAACTCTAATAACCAAATGGCCAATTGAAGCTAGCAAATAATAGTTCATTTTACATTGTAATAACTCATATAAAAATATCCTTTGAATTTTAATACGCTAAATTATGATAATAGAGAGACTATCATATGAATCAAAAAAAAAAAAATTTAAACCAGCATCATGCTCAATCAAGAAGAGAAGTACATTGGTAGTCTTACACTTATTTTTAGAACAAACGGCCAAAATAAATTACATGTGAAAATAACCTCTTTTATTGCAAAAACAAAGAACCTATATTAACCATATTCATTCAACCTTTAACTAAAACCATTTGTGAATGTCTAAACAAGACTACTACTATAAATGAGACCACTTAACTTTAAAATGAAATCACAAGTATGACCAAATAGTGGTTAATGAATAAAAAAAAGGTTTAATTGGGCAACAAACAGAGGGACAAACATGAAACTATATAGTTCAAAATATAATACATATTCATTTCACACAACCACACAACTGAGGGATACTTCCTTCACACAACCACACAACTGAGGGCCAAGCAGAATTATATCCTAAACTTTGGCATAAGACTAAAGAGTAATTAACTAACACACAGTCATAACATTATCCAATATTCAAAAGTATGTTAATAAAGTTGCTAATATTTTTAGGCACCATTGCTTTCATTCCAACTTGATTTTTAGGAGTTTACATGGCCTGAAAGTTCCCTGGATAGCAGAAAGAGGAAAAAATTCAGCAAATCAACTCTTTCCAGATTACAACAGAACAAGCAGCAACACAGCAGAAGACAACCAACAAAGAGCAGCAAAAACAGTAGAAAATCAGCAGCAAATTCGTGTTTGAATAGCCTGAAAACTTAGAGAAGAAACCCGGAACCAAACTCTAAAGAAGATTTATAATTTTCTAAAAGTTTGCACTCTAAGATTCACTACCAAAGCTCATAATTTCAGGTTACTTTTCATGTGTTCAACTGCTGAATTTTTTTTATGTTTTTGTGTGTTTGAGCAATTCTAAAAATTTGTATGGAAGGGTGATGGAGTCCCCCTTTAAATGACGAATGGGCATCCTTTAAATAGGCAAAGAAAAGCCAACTTTTTGGACAGATTTTGGTTCACCAAAAATCTGTCCAACAAAGGGACTGACTTTGTGTGCTAAAGGTTGTTCAAAAGGTGAAAGGACAGCCTGAAATCTCCTATGGCAGGAGCCAAAGAGTCATTTAAGCCATCCTACTAAAAAGCAAGCTACTAGTATCTTATTTTATGATAAAAATATCTAAACTTCAGATTTTAACAACATCAATATTACCCTATTAATTCAAAAATAAATAACTAGAAACCAACTAACTGATTGAACTATTAACCAACAAGGAGAAAGAGAACTTCAAGATTGAAACCAAGCAAGAAACAAGTATTAACCCATGAAGTACTTAAAACTAATCTGCTTGAGCCAAAATGAACATTAGAAATACTAAACTAAAATCAGAACTATATGATGTAAAGCAAAATAAAAATACGTCAACAATGACACAAACTAACATAATCAATTAAGTTAAAGAAACAACAACAACCAAAAAAAAAATCAGAGAATAAATTAAGAGCTAAATGAAATGATCACTAAACATAATTATAACAAAACTACAAACAAATAATGGGAAACAGAAATCAAAATATGGAGGAAAGCATTAAGGTTTGAGTTTTACCAAATTTCAGTGTTCGAACAGTGATGGCATAATGACAATTGGGCAGCGAGGCATGGCGGGACAGTGGTACGGCTTCGAGCAAGCTTCTATTGTCGATTTTCATCGAAACCATAACTTCGGCGAATTGGAGGCTAGTTTAGATGAAAATCGACAGGAAAACCTTGCTTGAGGCTAGTGTGAAGAGAGCAAAAAAAAGCCGCGAAATGAAAGTGACGGAGGTCATCGGTGGTCGCGGCAGCGAAGGTGCTGGTCCGGCGGCAGTGTGGTTTTTTTTTTGTCGGATTTTTGGAGTGAAACGGGTAGAAAAGGATAGATCTCGACGAGATCTACCCATTTATGTATGTATTACAGGGTGTGAGAGGTTAGATCTTTCCAAATTTGAGAGTGGCGTTGGCTAGGGTTTCTTCGAATTTAGGTAGATTTTGTAAGATTGAGGGTGATTTCGGAGATTTGGAGTTTGGATATGGGTAGAGGATGAACAGAGGAGAAGATTGGTGTAATTTGGGGGTGTTTGGAGGCTGGCCGCCGTGGTGGGCGATTTCCAACAGCGGCGCTAGGCGGTTGAGAAGAAGAAGAGGGAAGAAGAAGTCTAGGGCTTGGGCATGTATGGAAAATGAGGCCAAAAATCAGATTTTTCAAAAATTATATACCTCAAATGACATCAATTTTGGACCATTAGATCAAAGCAAATAGGTGGCCAGGATTGATCTTGATCACTTAACCAAAACGACGTAGTTTCAATCTAAAACTACTTAGACTATCTCCTGGAAGCCCCAATTGGACCGGATCAGTAGACTCTTTGGACTCCTAATTTTGGGCCAATTTTGGTTCAATTTTAGTCAAAATACACTAGTCCAATCCTTTAACCCCATATCAAATTATTTAACATAATCTAATTTAAAAGCCTAAAAATACACACATAAGAATTCTAAAAATTATAATGTAAAGAAAAAGAAAAGACAAGAGCAAAAATTAGGCATTTACAGTTAGGTTATTTATTTTAAAAGGGCAAATAAGTTCAATTTTAGTTCAACTTTTTTATGCTTGATTTATAATTTTCCAGATAAAAGTACAAAAAAATATTATTCATGAAAGAACGCATGCAATTAGAAAATTTTCCAAAAGAGTAGCTTATATATTGTTTGATTTGATTAATTGATCATTATTTCTAGGTTTATTTTTCAATTTAATTGTTGAGTTATATGACAATTATTTTCAAAGGCAAAATTTTAAAGTTATCAATTTATAAAAATCCACTTAAAACCTCTATTAATCAGGATATTTTTTCAAAGTCCTACAAATGATACTGTTCAAATTATACTCCAATATATAAGTTAATGTTCTATCACTAGAAAGAGAGAAACAATATATTACTTAGAATTTTAAAATTACGTATCGAAAGAAATTGCTTATGAAATAAGATATAATTGTAGGAAGCAAAATGAATACTAATATATAGAAATTTAAACAAAGAAAGAATATTGAGGGATTTAGTAGCAAACAACTGGAAGACAAAAAGAGGGAAATCTAGGGTTAATAAGTAGGAAAAAGATCTTAAAATAAAGAAACGTAAAAATTGTTGCTGCAGGGAATTGAACCCAGAATCAATGCGATATGCTTCAAAATGAATTCCGAACCATCGCAACCGCTTGCGTAATTTAAGTGCCACTTTATTTATATGTATAGCTCATTTTAAATAGATATTGACATAGTTATTAGTAAGAATTAAGCGTGCATGTGGCGTGCCACCCCGATCCGTCAAGGTAGATCCGCCCTGCTTGGAGTCTGAATATTTGACATGTACATGTTAACAACAGAAATAACTTTTGTTATATCAGATGGCGAATGTAACTTTTTGAGTGTAAGTTCATCTGAACTCATATTTTGATAAGGACTATAGACATATATAAAATTTATTAAATATCAATAAATATCAGATCAAAATACATAATTATAATGGTTCAATAAATTAATTGCAAAAAAAAATTAATTAAAATGGACTCTTAAAATTTAAATTCTAATTTTCATCGATTATAGAGGATTTAATATGTAGAATTATCTGTATTTGGTCACTTATTGTCATGTGATTCAAGAAAAAGAAAAGCACAAAAAAAGACAAAGTACAAGTGAAAAGTGGTCTTTCCCAACACTTTTCAAGTTACTGTAATCCAAATATTGCTCTCAAGTTGGAGCGCGGGCTTTGTAGATTTTCGACAATATTTGGTCGAGCTCGGAAAAAAAAGGTGAATATCAAAGTTAAGATTTAAAAAGAGTAATAGAAATTAAAGTTATTTTTAAATATTAGTCTTATTTGAAAAAAATATAAGAATTATGGCTGAAAACAAGTTACTGCAACCGCAGCTAACTATTTATTGAGAGATCGAGCATAAAATAAAAAGTTATATTACAAGAATCGTAAATAAATATTCATTTCTTGTTCTAATTTTGATCGACTTGTCCGCACCGTGTCTTTTGAGAGAAGAGGAACGTCATAGTCAAGGGCAGACCTACGTTAGAAATAGGTGGTCATCGGAATCCGTTGGCTTCGGCGAAGTCACT
>MU694298.1:38747-54182 GCA_026770625.1 Nicotiana glauca | reverse complement strand
TATTTTTTTTTTTTTTTTTTTTGTGTATATAGGTATATACATGGAGGACCCCTTAAATGTTTTACGGGTGCCCCAAAGTCACAAAAGGCCTCATAAAAATAATCATATCACCGTTTACCAATCGAGTCATGAGGTCTAAATTTACATTGTTCGAACAACTTTTATAGTATTTTACTAATATTTCAAATAATAGAATTTATTATTTACAAATATTGATAACCAAAGTAACATTTATAATTACTGATCTTTAGTATCTATTAATATTAAAATAATTTAGAATTTATAATCGTTAAAATATGATTTATGGCAGATAAGATGCGAGTTTTACCTCGGAATTAAAAGAAATCTCGGAAAGTGGGTAAAAATTATTCCATAGCACGTTGATTGAGAATTATTAAAACCAAAATATAAGGTCAGAACCTGTCTATTTATATTTTATTCACATTCAGATGCTTTCAAGAACCATCCCTCTTCTAATTTAAGCTAATTCTCTTTTTTCCTTTTTCTTTCTCTTTTTTTTTTTGGATTCTCCCTTAGTCCCTCTCAACAAAAAATTTCAAGTCACATCCTTTCTTTGACTAAATATCCACGTGTCAACTCTCCATTTGTTCAAACCATTAACCCCATTATTTTACTGTTTTAATTTATGTGACGTAAATTTGCTGAATATGAAAGTTAAAAAAGAAATTTCTTTTTTGAAATTAATGAAAATTTTGTGGTAATAAATATTTAAAACTAAATAATATTTTAATATAAGAAGATGTGAAATGGTGAGGAATTATTTTGAATAAAGTGTTAGCCTTATGATATCAAATACCTTACGAAATTAGTTGATGATATGTATATAAAAATGGGGTCAATTGGTTTTGTGGCTTTTTACAAACTTGTTTTTAGTTTTTTGACCTTACCGCATTTTTTACACATGAAAGATATAGAGCCCGTTTGGATTAATGGATTGTAAATAGCTGATAAGTTTGAAGTGCTGAAAAATATTTTTATGTGTTAAATTTAATTTTTTTAAATAAGTATTTACGTGTTTGGATAGACGTGTTGAAATTGATAATAAACAGTTGATGTGTTTGATAGAAAAATGTTGATAAGCTGTTATTTTGTTAAAATGACTAAAATACTCTTACAAACTTTATAAAAGATTGTAAATTAAAAAGTTTCTTTGTAAAGAAAAGGAAGAACTACGAACATGGAATGAATAGAAATTTAAAAAAATTATTTTGGAAAATATATTTTTTGAATTAAAATAATATTATTAAGGATAAACTAGTAAAAATCTTAGTCAAATTAAAAGTGTTTATAAGCTAAAAAGCCATAAGTTTGGGGTGATCAACTTATGACTTATGATTGATTTTAGTTTATAAGTACTTAACTTATAAGTACTTTGGATGTTTACCAAACACGTAGATAAGCTAAAATGTGTTTGTAAGCCAGTTTGACCAGCTTATAATCATAGCCAAACACCCTCTTACTTTTACATATAAGAAATCTATCTTTTACACATAAGAGATCTAAAAAGGTTATTTTTTAAAATTATTAATTGTAAAAGGGCATAATGTGTAAATATCACATAAAATATGCCCGAATACTATGCTTAATAAAAAAAAATGGACGGAAAATTATTTTAAACACAACACAAGTTGATCCAGATACCACAATCCACAATAAGTGATCAATTTGTCTTGGGCACACCCATTAGAAATACTAATTCTAGACAAAAATAGTTAGTGTGACTAAACTACCCTTAATTAAATGTTGCAACATAATTTAATATGATGAGTAAAAGACTTTTTAAGGATACGTACATAAGGGTAATTTTGGAAAAACAAATTGAATTTTTTCTTGATTATATAAATTGATACTTATTTTAGACTAAAATAAAAAGTTAAATTGATCACTTATTATAGACCGAAAGGAGTAAAAAAAGATCAAATGTACGGAGAATAGCCATATTTTTTTTGTAAGAGGGGAAACTCGCATCCGCTACAATCTTTGCCCTTTGGGTAAACACTCTGTGCCTGCAAACTACACAAAGTATATAAAGCATACTAGGCAAGCCTTGTGCGACAGACTCTACGCGGAAGACATTAAGGAGGATTCGATCCCCGGCCATACATAAACAAACTGAGCAACCCGGAGTGTAGCGGGACCAGACTCACTAGTCACTACACTACGCTGCTTCTGCTATATCCTTTGCTTAGCTTCGGCTAAACTCCACAATATTCACAACCCCCTCTCTAAACCCTAGCTCCCCCTCAACTACTCTCTCTCTCTAAACTTTCTCTCTCTTTTCAACTTCATATATTTCAAGGTGCTTGAAATTCACCGCTTTCATTTTCTGCAAAAAGCTACATTTCTTCTTTCTGTTGTGAGTCCATGACTTCATCAGCTTGCTTAAAAAACATCACCATTTCGTCGGAGAATTTTCTCGATTGTCCTCCGACTAAGTACAAGTCCTTCATCTGGTCCAACAAGACAACTGCTGTGAATAAACCGGAAGTTCTAGATCCAGAACTTCCGGTTAACGAAATGGCGGATTTCGAGTTCCGACTAGAAGATCCAGTGACTATGTTACCGGCCGCTGATGAGCTTTTCTCCGACGGAAAACTCGTGCCTATGCAACTCTCCGCAATCCACACGGCGGCCAGCTCCTCTACGTCCGCCGGAGTTAGATCACCGGAGACACCGAAACTTCGCATGAGAAATGAGATCATTTCTCGTGCGGACACGTGCTTGTTCTCTCCAAAGGTTCCGAGGTGTTCGAGTCGGTGGAGAGAACTTTTAGGCTTGAAGAAACAGCAGCACAACAACAACAACGACAATGACAAAGAAGAAGGTAAAAAAAATAGCACAAACAACACACATAAATCTCTGAAAATTAATTTCCTTAATCGCAGCTCAAAATCCTCAAATTCGTCAACCGACTCATCTCTAATTAACATTCCTCTCCTCATTAAGGACTCCGATTACGAGTCGATTTCAATTTCCTCATCTCGATTATCTCTTTCATCATCTTCCTCTTCCGGCCACGAACACGACGATCTTCCTAGACTTTCTCTCGATTCTGACAGACCCAGTAACTTTACCCATAGCAATATTCAAAATATTACTAATACTAATCCTCCTAGAATTCGACTAGTGAAACATAGAGCTTTATCGTCAGAAAATCCAACTATCTGTACCAGTAGTGCAAGAGGTGGAGTGTCGATTGATGATAGTCCGCGCATGAATTCTTCAGGAAAAATTGTTTTCCATAATTTAGGAAGAAGTTCGAGTAGTCCAAGCAGTTTTAATGGTGGAGTGGCCAGGTATAAAAATGGTGGAGGAATGGAGAGATCTTATTCAGCTAATGTTCGTGTTACTCCGGTTTTAAATGTTCCAGTATGTTCTCTAAGAGTTTCTTCAAAATCTGGAGTATTTGGATTTCCTCTGTTTTCTTCTTCTTCTTCGCAACCGAAAAAAGATGGAGGTAGTAGTTCTAATGTTATTGTTGGAGCTGAAAATAAGAGACATCATAGTAGTAGCAAGACTCGCATAGGCTAAATTGGTACGACGGCACACAATAGACCCTTGCGCGAACTTTGGCGTAACTGCGTAACTGTCATGTGACAAGGAGGTCACGAGTTCGAGTCGTAAAAATAGTTTTTTGCAGAAATACAAGATAAGACAGCATACAATAGACCTTTCTAGTCTGCCTCTTCCGGAACCGCGCATAACAGAAATTTAGTCCACCAAACGGCCTTTAGAGCTATTTTTTTTTATTATGTAAATATGCAGGGAATTAATTAACTCTTGTTTGTTTGGATAATTTTTCTCATATTTTTTTGTTTAGCTAACTCTGATGATGTGGAATTTTCAATAATTTTTATATTGAATAGTTGGAAGTTCTTGTCTATACTTTTGCTTTACCTGAAATCCATGGAATCTATCTGCTTTCAGTTTTTAGTAAAGTTGTTGGACTTGTTTGCATAAATGATTATGTTTGGGTTGTGAGTGTGATTGTCTTGCAACCACGGGCAGAGAAAGCACGTGTTGATTCTGCTTTCACAACTGTATTTCTGCGTCGAGCGTTATGGCCTACTTTTATGATCCCATATCTTTTTTTTATACATAGTGGATTTAGAGATTTTTTTTTTACACGTAAAAAATTTAAAATTTTTTTTTTTAATTTCAATATTATAAAAGCTACTCCCTCCGGTCCAAAATAAGTAATTTTTTGGATGTTTTCATACAGATTAAGAAATTCACCTTTTAACATTAATTAGCAATGGAATTGACCATATTAACCTTTACTATCGCACGTAAACACTCCTAACTCATATTCCAATACTATTTACTCCAAGGACAATGTAGGAAAAAAATAATTAATTCATTCTTGAAATCTGAAAAAATCACTTATTTTGAACCACAAGAAAAAGACCAAAAATTACTTATTTTGGATAGGAGGGAATATAAAGGCCTAAAACCCTGCATCTTTCCCTGCCCGTTTACATTTTCTTCCTCCAATGTAATGTTAATATTCCATCGATCTCATTTTATGTGTTGTTATTTGACTATTTACGAAATTTAAGAAAGAAATAAATATTTTTTAAATCTTATATTATAGAAGAATGATAGATATTTGTGGTGTTAAAAATTATTTTATTTGGGATAAATATGATATTTAAAATTAAATTATTTTTAAATATAAAAATGTATCATTCTTCTAGGGCCAGACTAAAAACAAAAAGTCTATCATATAGATTGGACAAACAAAAAATAACATAAAAATTCTTTTTTTGGGTGATTAGAGTTTGATTACAAGTACACGAAATGGTCAAAATATGTACAAGAAGTTAAATGCATGGACTAAGGCAATGCTCAATTGGGTAATCTAAGTAGCTCAACTGCTTGGCTACCTGAACTTCTATCTTGTTAGTGAGAGTTTGATTCCTTGCCTTGTAATCGCCTCCCCCATTTCTCCTTAAAAAAGGTAGTGTTAAATTGACCGTGTTCCATCGAGTACTTGCTACTTCCATCAACATAGATATTAGGTAATCGTGTTCATCAAAGATTAGTTAAATGTAAAAAATTCATCTTATGACATTCTTGTCTTTATTGAATTTAAACTTTAATTTTTTAAAATTTTATTTATTTTATTAATCACTAGGTCACATCCCGGTGCAAACTGTTGCCATTTTTTTTTTTTTTGAAAAATATATGAGAATGAGAATGGGTTAGTAAGTGTAAATTAAAATCTTTTGAAATAATAGTAGCATGTGCTGTGTTAATATATGGTTTTCCCAAGGGGAAAAAGAAGATATTGTTGTACTAGGTGTGAAGATTTTGGTAATCCGTAGTACTGAATAAAGTAAGTTTCATTTACATCAGAATTTCTTTGTTTGCATGATTGATGTTTTATCATGTGAAGTCTGTTATATATGGTCCATTATATTTATGTGATGAGTACTGTGTAAAATGTGTTGAGTACTTTCAAGTCTGAAATAAATGTTATTTGAGCATTTACTTTTTGAAGTGAAAAATAACTGCCTTGTTTTGTGTACGAGTTACTGCCAATTGTTTTAGCTCCCGTTTGAATTTAGATTTTGTCCTTTTTTTTAAAATTTTTTTAAAAACGTTATTTGTTCATAGATTAATAATTTATTTTTGAAAAAAGTCTAAAATTATTTTTCAAGTTTCCAAAATCTAGTTTAGGGTAGTTTTTGGGTAAAACTTACTCTCCCACTCACAAAACTTCAAATTTTTTTCAAATAAAATGCATATCCAAACATAATTTCAACTTTCAAAAATTCTTTTTCAAAACTACTTCAAAAGTTATTTTTTCAAGTTTCAACCAAATTTATGACCAAACGCTAGCTTAGAGACCTCATTATTTTCAAGTAGAGACCTCAATTTTTTTTTATTTCCTATTTGATGTCTATATTCACATTTTCAAACTGCATAAAGCCCATTAAAGGAGAAAAACTTCCTATTATGATTTATTTTTATTCATGCAGCTCGAACCTAGACCGCTAACTAAAGATAAAAAGATTTTATTCCACTGCAATCCTCGGTAGTGAGACCTCTATTAATATCTATGGAAAACTCGAAATACTTTGCTCCCTAGTAGTAGTGTTCATGGTTCGGTTTGAATTTATTTTTCCTTAAAAAGAAATCAAACCAAGTAAATCGGTTTTTCAAATATTAGAACCAAACCAATTAAGTCAGTTTTTTCTTGTTTGGTTTATGTCGGGTTTTGTCGGGTTTTCGGTTTTTTCGGTTATTTGTCGGTTTTTTCTTAAATATAAGACACATACACTACCAAACACATATTTCGGCGACAACATTTCCAACGTAACACTATCAAATCAAACCGACTCAATTAAAAATATTATTTTTATCACGAAATGGATTATTAGACTTAACAAAAGAAAACTACTAATCAAATTAGAATGTAAAGGTAAAGAATTTATACTAAAAGTGCACACTACACTCTCGAAATCGGTGTTTGGTAATAAAAATTTTTAATTTTCACTTGAACATGAGTTTTGAAATTTTTTAAAAATTTAAAAAACTCCAAAAACTGCTTTTCAAAATTTTCGCTTCAGTTCACTCACATAAATTCAAAAGCAATCCAAAGTTGTATTCATGTCCAAATATAACTATAATTTTTAAATATCATTTTCACTTAATTTTTTTTTCAATTTTCCCGGAATTATGCAATTCTTAAGTCCAAACGCCCACTTATTTCTTCCTTTCTTTTTTTGTGCCATAATAATGTAAAGAAGCATTACCCTAATTTGGACCTGAAATGGAAATGTGGGGTAGGGAGTAGTTTCAGCAAAATTATTCAGAACGATCCCTCTGTCTAAAATGCAGTGAGGCTTGTCATTGAAATTACAAGCAGACATAAGAGAGTAAATTTCTTAAATTTTGTATGAGTTGAACTTAAATAAAAAATATGTATTTCTGTAGTCGATTTTAACTTATTTGAGATTGACACATAATTATTGTTGTTATACATCCTCATCTATTTTGTGGAACAACAAAGATGTGCAAGATTTTTAATGGCTGCTAAGTTAATACTACTAGGTAGGGTAGGGATATTCATAAAAACCCGAAAAATCGAACTAAATCGAAAGTCAAACCAAACCGATTAAAAAAATCGATACCTTTTGGTTGGGGAAAAAAAAAAAAACCGAACCAAACCGATTCTAGGAGTAACTATTTCAAATTTATTATTACAAAGAAATCAGAGGTTAAATTCGCATGATATGAGGCTCATTAATTGAAAAAATATTCCTTATTAAGATTTTAAGTATTTTCAAAACACGAACCTTAGAATATATCTAATTGTTATTATGTATCGCGTGAGTATTGTATTGTATTGTATTATACTATATCGTTTTAATGTATAAAATGTTTGGATAGATTGTATTATATTTACTATTTAGGGTAGTTTTTGGGTAAAACTTATTCTCCCACTCACAAAACTTCAAATTTTTTTTAAATAAGATGCATATCCAAACATAATTTTAACTTTCAAAAATTATTTTTCAAAACTACTTCAAAAGTTATTTTTTCAACTTTCAACCAAATTTATGACCAAACGCTAGCTTAGAGACCTCATTATTTTCAAGTAGAGGCCTCAATTTTTTTTTTCCTATTTGATGTCTATATTCACATTTTCAAACTGCATAAAGCCCATTAAAGGAGAAAAACTTTCTATTATGATTTATTTTTATTCATGCGGCTCGAACCTAGAGCACTAATTAAGGATAAAAAGATTTTATTCCACTGCAATCCTCGGTGGTGAGACCTATATTAATATTTATGGAAAACTCGAAATACTTAGCTCCCTAGTAGCAGGGGTGTTCATGGTTCGGTTTGGATTTATGTTTCCCTAAAAAGAAATCAAACCAAGTAAGTCGGTTTTTCAAATTAGAACCAAAGTCAGTTTTTTCTGGTTCGGTTTGTATCGGATTTTGTCAGATTTTCGTTTTTTTTTAATTATTTATCAATTTTTTCTTAAATATAAGCCACATACACTACCAAACACAGACTCCGGCGACAATATTTCCAACGTAACACTATCAAATCAAACCAACTCAATCAAAAATATTATTTTTATCATGAAATGGATTCTTACACTTAACAAAAGAAAATTACTAATCAAACTAGAATGTAAAGGTAAAGAACTATACTAAAAGTGCAAACTATTAACATTTACCATAAAATTTTTGAAACTTTGTATATATATATATATATATATATATATATAGGTGTAATAATAAATTTAAAATAGCTACTCCTAGAGTCGGTTTGGTTCATTTTTTTTTTATTAAAATCAAAACCAAATCAAACTAAACAGTATCGAGTTTTTTAGTCGGTTTGGTTTGGTTTTCGATTTAGTTCGATTTTTCGGGTTTTTATGAATACCCCTACCTAGTAGTATTAACTTAGCAGCCATTAAAAATCTTGCACATCTTTGTTGTTCTACAAACTAGATGAGGTTGTATAACAATAATAATTATGTGTCAATCTCAAATAAGTTAAAATTGACTATAGAAATTCATATTTTTTATTTAATTTCAACTCATACAAAATTTAAGAAATTTACTCTCTTATGTCTGCTTGTAATTTCAATGACAAGCCTCGCTGCATTTTAGATAGAGGGATCGTTCTGAATAATTTTGCTGAAACTACTCCCCACCCCACATTTCCATTTCAGGTCCAAATTAGGGTAATGCTTCTTTACATTATTATGGCACAAAAAAAGAAAGGAAGAAATAAGTGGGCGTTTGGACTTAAGAATTGTATAATTCCGCGAAAAGTGAAAAAAATTTTAAGTGAAAATGATATTTAAAAATTAGAGTTGTATTTGGACATGAATACAATTTGAATTGCTTTTGAATTATGTGAGTGATCTGAAGTGAAAATTTTGAAAAGCAATTTTTTGGAGTTTTCTAAATTCTCGAAAAATTTCAAAACTCATCTTCAAGTGAAAATTAAAAATTTTATGACCAAACACCGATTTCGAGAGTGTGGTGTGCCCACTAGCCAAAAAAATCAGAGGTTAAATTCGCGCTATATGAGGCTCATTAATTGAAAAAATATTCCTTATTAAGATTTTAAGTATTTTCAAAACACGAACCTTAGAATATATCTAATTGTTGTTATCTATCGTGTCAGTATTGTATTGTATTATACTGTATCGTTTTAATGTATACATTATTTGGATAGATTATATTATTTTCCGTCGTTTCATAATGTCATGCAGTAATAATATAAAGAATAAAATTATAATATCATAAAGAAAAAATAAGGTATGAGGTAGATTATATAAAAAGGTAGGGTGAAGGATAAAATAAGATTATTTAATAATATGCAAAGGCAAGATGAGAAAAAAATAAGGGAACGACGCAACCACACCAATAAGGACGTACGCAGGAATTTTTGTAAGCGGTATCAAAATTTATATAAGAACTGAAAACTTTGATTATCATACTTTTAATTAGACGAGAAATAACCTTAGTCTATTGGTTTTGTTGAGTTTAAGTTAGAAAAGTCATGAGTTCATTTCTACAAGGTTTGAACCTTTGACCTCTTAGAGCAAAATCAAGTACATAACCAACACACCAAGACACAATCTATGTAATGTGGTGTCAGTTTTTCCTACTTACCCGTTTTCGTGCAGTATTAATATGTATATTTAGTAAAATTTTCCGACGAATCGACACCGCTTCGATAAGCGTGCATCCGTCCTTGCACAGCAAATTGGTGGTTTTATAAAGTGGCATTTTTCTTCGTTACGTAATGTCGTATTTAACAATACGATACAATAAAATTTAAGTTACAATCAAAATAAATATTATATTTAAAGTAATAATAAGATACAATACAATATGTAACAATCATATGAAAAATATTATTAATTCCATCAGAATTCTTGATAATATAATAAAGTGAGTAGAATATAAACATTGGACAGCAACAAATACAGAATTTAAAAGGGTTTGAGAATGTGTAGGGCACATGCACAAAGTTTGCGCAGTTCAAAGTCTCAGCTAGACAGCCAAGCAGCTCCACAGCCTGCCTTAATTTTATCAATCTGCTTCTTTTGTTAATTTATTGTGAGTGCACAGTGAACTGTCTTTGGCTCTATCTATATCAATATATATGCTCCTTATCTTAATTGCTTCTTTCTATCTTATATTAAACGAATGAATGTGCTCTTCATCGAACTGTTGGTTTTTTTGCTATGATTTTTCTCTTCTTCTTTTTTTCCCCTTTATTTATCATTGGTGTTCCTGTACTTGTTTTTGGATCCGATTGACTTTTATAAGTCCATATAAAATGACCTAGTGATCAATATTAATTGCTTTGTTATAATTTTCAACTTCATTTTGTGGCGTCTTGGGGTCCTCCAACACGGATTTGTGATTATATCAACTTTTCGTGTGTATATATTAACATGGTGATTATGTAGAATTTTTTTTGACGAACTCCGATTGGCCTGAAATTTTGTAGGTCCGTAGGAAACGACCTAGTGACCTATACTTATTGCTGCACTGTGACTTTCGAGTTTATTTTATGGCATTTCGGGGTCATACAACATGAATTTTTTGTTATATCCACTTTTTCCTGTATATTAAGTACATGTTGATTATGTAGAATTTTTATGACGGACTATGATTAGCCTGAAATTTTGTAGGTATATGAGAAATGTCCTAGTGACCAATATTTATTGCGTCATCGTGACTTTTGGATTCATCTTATGGTGTTTCGGGGTCATGCAACACGGATTTGTAATTATATCCACTTTTTGTGTATTAGTACATGCTGATTCTGTATACTTTTTTTGATGGGCTCTGATTGGCCAGAAATTTTGTAGGTATATGGAAAACGTCCTAATGACCAATACTTATTGGTTCACCATGAATTTCGGGTGCATTTTATGGCGTTTTGGGGTCATGCAATACGAATTTATAATTATATTTACTTTTTTGTGTGTATTAATACATGCTAATTTCGTAAAAATAATTTGATGGCCTTCGATTGACTTGCAATTATGTAGATCATAGGAAACGGCCTAATGACCAATATTTATTGCTTTTCGGGTTTATTTTATGGCGTTTCTTGGTCATGCAACACGAATTTGTGATTATATCCAATTTTTCGCGTGAATTAATACTTGCTGATTTTGTAAAATTATTTTGACTAACTCTGATTGGCCTGAAATTTTGTAGGAACACAGGAAATGGCCTAGTGACCAATACTTATTACTTCACCATGACTTTCGGGTTTATTTTAAGTTGTTTCGAGGTCATATAACCCGAACTTGTGATTAAATTCACTTTTTTATGTGTATTAGTACATACTAATTTGTAAAAAAAAAAAAAATAGACAAATTCTGATTCGCTTTAAATTTTATAGGTCCATAGGAAATGGTCTAGTGACCAATACTCATGCTTTGCCATGAGTAACATTGCTTTTTCACATTTCGGGTTCATTCTATTGCATTTCGAGATCATGCAATACGAATTTGTAATTATATTCTCTTTTTTTGTGTGTATTACTACATGTTGATTCTGTAAAAAAAAAATTGACGGACTCTGATTGGTCTGAAATTTTGTAGATCCATGGGAAACGGCCTAGTGCCCAATACTTATTGCTTCAGCATGACTTACGGGTTCATTTTATAGCGTTTTAGGTTCATGCAATACAAATTTATGATTATATCCACTTTTTCGTGTGTAATAGTACATGTTGATTCTGAAGAGTCTTTTTGACGGACTTTGCTTGGCCTAAATTTTGTAGAACCATAGAAAACTGCCTAATAACCAATACTTATTGGTTCGTCATGATTTTTCGGTTTATTTTATGGCATTCCGAGGTCATACAACATGAATTTTTGATTATATTCACTTTTATTTTTGTGTATTAGTACATACTGATTCTGTAGAATTTTTTTGACGGACTCTGATTAGCCTGAAATTTTGTAGGTCTAAGGAAAACGTCTTAGTGACCAGTACTTATTGCTTCTCCACGATTTTTGTGTTCATTTTATGGCGTTCTAGGTCATGCAACATAAATTTGTGATTATATCCACTTTTTTGTCTGTATAGTGTCTTTTGTGACAGTGGCGGATCCAAATTTTCAAAGTCATGGGTGCTCAACGGTAAAAATATCAGAAGAAGAGAAAAAATAAATTTAGTGATGGGTGCTCACTCAATATTTATTAATTTTTTTTTTATAATTATCTATGTAAATCTATTAAGTTTGGCCAAAGACAATGGGTGCTTAAGCACCCATAAGACTTCTTGTGGATCCGCCACTGGTTTCTGATGACCCACAAAATTTTAGGCTATTTGGAGTCCATGATCCAAATTTATGAAGGTGACGTGGACATTAGCACACGAAAAACTGGAAATCCTCGTGAATTCATGTTTAATGGCCCTAAAACATTAGAAAATAAGGAATGGGCATGTTAAAGCAATGACTATTGTTCATTCGGCCCATAAAATTTTAGGCGATTCAGAGCCCGTTGCCCCAATACATGAAGATATCATGAACATTAGCATACGAAAAATTAGAAATCGTCTCGGATTCCTGTTTTATGACCCTAAAACGACACACACAAAAAAAGAGTAATAGTCATGGCAAATCAATGACTATTATTCATTAGGTGATACTGATTGGCTCACAAAATTTTAGACGATTCGGAACCCATTGCTTGAGTTCATGAAGATGGCGTGGGCATTAGTGCACGAAAAATTAAAAATCGTCCTGAATTCCTGTTTTATGGCTCTAAAGCGTAAAAAACGAGGAACCGTCATAGCAAAGCAATAACAGGTATTCATTAGGATATTTCTGATGGGCCCACAAAATTTTTGGCGATTCAAACCCCGTTCATGATTATGGCATGGACTAAAGTTCACGAAAAATTGGGAATCGTCCTAAATTCCTATTTTATGACCTTAAAACGCCAAAAGGGGGGACGGGTCACGGTGAAACAATGAGTATTACTCCCTCCGGTTCACAATAAGTGTTCAATTTACTTTTAGCACGCCCATTAAGAAAATACTAAATTTTATATAAAAATACCTACTATGACTAAACTACCCCTAATTAAACATTTAATGTGAGGAGTAAGAAAACTTTTTAGAGATATGTACATAGGGGTTATTTTGTAAAAACAAATTGAATTCTTTCTTGATTACATAACTGAACACTTATTTTGAACCAAAATGAAAAAGTAAATTGGACACTTATTGTGAACCGGAGGGAGTATTCATTAAGTCGTTTCTAATAGACCCACAAATTTTTAGGCGATTCGGAACTCGTTGCCCAAATTTACGAAGATGGTGTGGACATTAGCACACGAAAAATCAGAAATCATTTTGAATTCATGTTTTATAGTCCCAAAACACCAAAAACATGAAACAAACATAACAAAGCAATGACTATTGTTCATTAGATCGTTTATGATAAGCCCGCAAAATTTTAGGCGATTCGGAACTCGTCTAAATTGATAAGATGGCGTTGACATTACCAGAGGAAAAATTAAAAATCGTCCTCAATTCACATACTGCTTTTGTCTTAATAAAGAGAATGGCACGTCTAATCTAGATCGAGTTGCAAATTATCGTATTTAACTAAAAAACACAGAGAGTCACAACCAAATTGCTTAGTTAAGTTCAGTCAATGATACAGAAATAATAAAGTAAAACAAATATATGGAAAATGAGTTTTCACAAAGAATTATTGGCCAAAACTGGTAACACCAGCAGATGAAGACAGGAAGTAAACGAATCTTAAGTCGATGTGAGTCTACTGCTAAAGTTTAGTACAAGATACGTGGGTTCCATACCCATTCCTTTGGGAAGATTTTTGTTCCTTGTTGACTTTTTATTCAAAGTTGGCTGCTGCTAGCCGCCCATGGTTATTTCATTTTAGTATCACACTAAATAGGCGTGCACAAGCAGGGTCAAATATAATAGGCGAAGCTCTCCCTGTAAAAGGAGAGCTTCGACCCTCATTTTATACATCAATCTCAGAGGAAAAATATATCTGAAAGTTAGAGTGAGGTTTCACAGATAGGGTATAATAAAATAGTTTGTGAGAGAAATAGAGAGTGAGCGATATTGTAGTGAGGTGAGAATATCAAAAGAGGGTTATTTCTTTCGAGTGTTGTAGTGGTCTTTGGAGTATTTTACTCGAAACTACAAAGTGTAAAATTCCTTACTATAGTGATATCAGTTGCTTCTCTCGGGGCCGTGGTTTTTTCTCTTATTCAAAAGGGTTTTCCACGTAAAAATCTTGGTGTCATTGTTTGTCACGATCCGGCCGGTCGCTTTAGGAATTTACACCCCGATCCCCCATTAACTGCTTTCCTTCAGCTCATTTCTACTATTTTGGTTTGCCGGGACGTTTGGTATTAGGATTCAGAGTGTTTTGGGACACTTAGTCCCTAAATGGGAGCTCAAGAGTTGAAAAATGGTCCGTAGTCGGAACAGTATGAAGGCGACCTCGGAATGGAAATCTAATGGTTCCGTTAGCTCCGTTTGGTGATTTCAGGGTTGGGAGCGTATTCGGAACGTAATTTGGAGGTCCGTAGCTCATTTAGGCTTGAAATGCCGAAATTTGAATTTTTGAAGTTTCCGGTCCGATAGTGAGTTTTTGATCCGAGAGTCGGTTTGAAATTCCGGAAGTTGCTGTAGCTCCGTCATGTCATTTTGGATGTGCGTACAAAATTTCAGGTCATTCGGGCGAGATTTGGGTAGGTTTTTGATCGAAAGTGTGTTTGGTTGAAATTTGAAGTTCTTAGGCTTGAATCTTGGCTTAACTTGTGTTTCCGGCGTTGTTTTAGGCGGTCTAAGGATTGGTACAAGTTTGAATGATGTTATGAGATGTGTCCGTAGGTTTGGTTGAGGTCCCGAGGGCCTCGGGTGTGTTTCGGATGCTCAAGAGAGCAATTTGAGGTTGAAGATTGTTGCAGGAAATTGCAGGTCAGATTTCCTTCTACGCGTTTGCGTAGAAGGCATCGCGTTCGCTTAGCTTTGGCCTTCCTTCTCATCGCGTTCGCATCCCCCTCTACGCGTTCGCGTAGAGTAATTCTGGAAGATGTCGAATTTCTTCAATGCGTTCGCGATTGGCGACCCGCGATCATGTAGCTTCACCTGTTTCTTCACCGCGTTCGCGTCATGGCTGTCGCATAGGTCACCGAACCCAGGCCTTCGCGTTCGCATCTGTCCCTTCGCGATCGCGAAGGGCATTTTTGATCCCTTGATAATCCCTTCTTCGCGAACGCGTGCTGACTTCCGCGTTCGCGATGCTTTAGACCCCTGGGCAATATTTAATATTTCAAAAACGAGGTTTTGCCATTTTTACCAAAACTCAAGGTTTGGAGCTCGGATTTGGGAGCAATTTCAAGGGTTTTCCAAA
>MU694298.1:11024-28865 GCA_026770625.1 Nicotiana glauca | reverse complement strand
TCTATTCAAGTTTAAAAAATCTCTTTGTCATTTTCTTTAGTTCTAGATTGTTGGTATTTGTTGGGATCGATTCTTTAACATTCTTGGTCTCTTCTCTCTTTAGCTAGATGAGTAAGTGTTATAGAAATGTTTATGTTTGTGCCCGGTCTTCATATTTCAAATTGTATGGCCAAGATTTGCAGAATGTGGTTCAGTTGTAGTATTCTCATTTATTTTTCCAAAATTGTGATCAGGCGCATACTTTTAAAATTACCTTCTTAAATTCGGGTGCACATTGATGTGACCCAAATCTAAATTTCAACGAAGCCGAAATGTGTCAACAACCACGGGCGCACTGGTGTGACGTGGTTCGAGATACATTTTCACGACGTTGCAATTCTTAATAAAAGATAAAAAAAAAGCAGTTTACTAATAAAAAAGCATATAAGTTAGAACATGTTTTGAAATCAAATAAAATCAAATACAATAGTTGAGCGATCGTGCTAGAACTACGGAACCCGGGAATGCCTAACACCTTCTCCCGGGTTAACAGAATTCCTTATTCGGATTTCTGGTTCGCGGACTGTTAACAGAGTCATATTTTCCTCGATTCGGGATTCAACCGGTGACTTGGGACACCATTAATCTCTCAAGTGGCGACTCTGAATTTTAATAATAAATCTCGTTCCGATTGTCCTTTAAATGGAAAAACTCCTTTACGCCCTTCCGGGGGTGTAACGTAAAAAGGAGGTGTGACAGCTCTGGCGACTCTGCTGGGGATACAAACCCAGAACTTTGGTTCAGGGTTTAGGAATTCGAGCTTGGAATAATTGTTGTATTTGTTTATATATGATTTTCCTACATGTTCATGCTTAATGTGCTAAATGTTTACCACTTTGATATTATTTGAACTGTGTATATAAACTGTGCCGAAACCCTTCTCTTCTCACCTCCGGGGATGTGCTTACTGGTTGAGACTCCCTATTCTGTTAGTGTCAATACCTTGAAATAAGAAAGAGGCCGGACAAGTTACTAACCCGGATGGCCTTTTGGTTCCCGGTACGTAGCCCCCTCCTCGACTCGAGTTGTCCGCTCGGGTACACAGTCTAGAACACATATCCAGGTTTTGAACCTAGAATAACTTGACTCCATGCCGGATCCTCAATAGGAGTGCTTATTTGCATCACGTGCGTATAACTTAGGGGACTCAACATAGGGGTTGGGTCCGTCTAGGACAGGTGTACCCAAAATAACAGACCATCTTGATGCATCCTATGTGCTACATGTTGCATTTATTCGAGGGTAAAAGGGTCATTTGGCGGACTAAGGATAGTTGAGGGCAAATGAAAAATGAAAAAGAAAAAAAGGAAAAAAGAAAAGAGAGGGTGAAGTGTGAAAATAAAGCAAGTGGGGTCTAGTTATGTTTTTGTTATATTTTATTAAGAAAAAGACCAAAAAAGAAGAAAAAAAAACATGAAAAATTCAAAAGATTTTGCATTTTTATCATTTTTCAAAAATCAAAAATAAAAAAAAAAGGAAAAAGAAAATCCAAAAAAGAGTTGGCATGTTTTTATCATTTTCAAAGAAAAGACAAAAAAAAATTTCTTTAAGTTAGTTGTTTTGTTTAATTTTTTGCCTGTATCCAATCTGCCCGAACTACGCGAACCTGATTCTCGTCTCCCGGGGCGGGATACGTAGGCAACCCATATAGGGTTCGGTCTTCCTAGTGAGTTTAGGTTCTTGGCTTCGCGGGGTCTTAGCCAAATCTTGCATTTTTAGCCATTTTTAGCCACATAGGTTGATTTTAGAAAAATAATTGCAACCATGTCTTGCATGTGTCTAGTAGGGAATGTTATTGTCTCACATAGTGTTGGGTTAAAGTTTTCTCATTCAGGCGTGGATTTACTTACCGGAATTTGAGCATGACAGAGCTCAAGGACCATCTAGTCAGGATCGCTCATTCAGGATTGGATTAAAAGAAGATTTTTGTTTTTTTTTTTATGTTTTGAGTTTGTCTTTCTTTTTATGTTGTCTTTTTACCCTCTAGCGTTGTATAGTAATGTCGAGATTTTTGTTATTATTTTATTTTCTAGATTGCATATGAAAAAGTGTCTTATAAATCAAAAATCCAAAAAAAATGTTACCTTTTATATTTCCGTTTGAAGTTTCATAAACTTGATCTTTTGGTAAACCTCCTCCTGCCAATCAGTCCCAATTGCATTTCCCCCCTCAGGACAGTAGAGTCTAAAGATGTTGATGAAGCTTCTGGTGTGGCTCTTTGTAGTTGATATAGCTCCTTCTGCTGTTGAAGCAACGGGCTTGATACGTGAATACTATGTTGCATTTCCCTTGGCAATTGATTCGTCTGCTGCTGCAAACCCAAAGGTGGTTGTGATTGAGAACCCAACTGCTACTGATTTCTCCGACTAGGCTGTAGAAGGTTTTGTCATTGTTGCTCCTCCTGTGACCGTGTCTGTTGTTTTTGCTGTTCATGTGGTATCAAGGTTTGCACTTTGTAGTAGAGTATTTTAGTGTCCCATTCAACATTCTATGTTTGGAAAGGAACTGTTTGTGAGCGCGCTCATATTTCTCGAATAAAATACTATGGACTCTCTGATATGCCTTTGGGTCGTTTTTTACGGGACCAGCTGTTTGCTCAGAATTATAGGTGTCCCTCATGTGAAATGCCACCAGAAGCACATGTTCGTTGCTATACTCATTGGCAAAGCAGCCTTACAATTTCTGTAAAGAACCTATGTGAACGTATCCTGCCAGGAGAACGGGAAGGAAAGATATGGATGTGGCACAGGTGTCTGCGATGTCCTCGGACCAATGGTTTCCCTCCTACAACCAGGAGGGTATTGATGTCTGATGCTACTTGGGGATTGTCATTTGGGAAATTTTTGGAACTCAATTTTTTAAATCACGCAGCAGCGAACATGGTCGCAAGTTGTGGTCATCTTCTTCACCGAGATTGTCTCCGGTTCTATGGGTTTGGGACAATGGTAGCTTGTTTTCGATATGCTCATATTGGTGTCTATTCTGTATTTCTCCCGCCTCCAAAGCTTGAATTTAGCCATGATAATCATGAGTGGATTCAGAAAGAAGGTGATGAGGTGCACAACATGGCGAATGCTTTGTTTGCACAACAGACAACTAATGGTGCCCAAGATAATCCTAGCTCCGGAGCAGCCACCACTGCTGGTGATGATTCGAATCAAGCTACAACTCAATCAGGAACTCCAGCTTCTCAAACACCAAATCCTCAAAGCGCTACTGCTTCCCTACTTCATGGGCAAGATACTAATCAGCAGACAAGTTCCAGCTCTCAGGCTCCTGCTACAGCTTCAGTTGGTGTTGCCTACTTCAGATCAGTGGTATCAGCAACAATATCAACAGTATTTTCGACAATATGCTGGATATGATCCTTAGTTGGCAGAACAACATGGAGACTTTTTATTTAACTCTTCGCTTTATTTTTCTCTCTCGCAAAAGATGCGAAACATTCTACTTTGCACAACGCTACCCGCGTTGATCGTCTGTTTGATTTATTTTGGGAAGAAAAGTTGAGAAATCGCATGCTTCCTCTTATTCTTGATTTGATGAAGATTGTTCCACATTCTGAGGAGGGAACCAGTTTGAAGGATGATGCTCCCAATCAAAAGGATTTCCCCAATAGCAGAAGTAATTCAAGAAGGTGTAGTTCCTCATTTTGTTCAATTTCAAGTGAGAAATGACTTTCCACAGCATCAGTTTGAGGCATATTGGGATCTCACATGTTGCATCTGGAACATCTGAGCGTACAATGATGGTAATTGATTCTGGTGCAGTCCCAAGTTTCATGAAATTTCTTGGTTTTTCTTAGTGATGATGTGCGAGAGCATGCTGTGTGGGCTCTAGGAACTGTTGTTGGTGATTCTCCAAAGTTCCGTGTTTGTTCTTAGCTGTGGAGCCATAGTTCCCTTGTTCCTCAGCTGAAGCCAAATGCCAAGCTGTCTATGTTAAGGAATGCGACATGGACACTTTCAAATTTCTGCAGAGGCAAACCACAGCCTGCTTTTGATCAGACAAGGCATACACTTCCAGTTCTTCAACAACTTACTCACTTACCAACGAAGAAGTTTCGACTGATGCTTGCATTAGGTTCGGAGTTCGTTAGCACATAGCCATCTTTTCCCGAGTACAAGTGAAGCGACTGCCTCTCAATGACTTTGGGTGCATTCTTAGCTGGTTTGCTTCTGGCAAAAACCGAATTCTAGTTGCAAGTTGAATCAGATATTGCTCCATATCGTGGACTCCTATTGGGTCTCTTTTTCATGACGGCTGGAATGTATATTGATCCCAAGCTTCTTCTTTCAAACTTTCCAGTTATTATGGGCTCATTAGGACTTCTAGTTGGTGGCAAGACCATCTTGCTTGCATTAGTTGGTAAACTGTTTGGTATTTCAATTGTATCGTCAATAAGAGTTGGTCTCCTACTTGCTCCTGGTGGAGAGTTTGCCTTCGTAGCTTTTGGTGAAGCTGTTAACCAGGGTATGATGTCTCCTCAGTTGTCATCTCCGCTATTTCTTGTGGTTGGAATTTCAGTGGCCCTCACACCATATCTAGCTGTTGGAGGCCAATTAATATTGTTTTAATGTATGAAGTTTATTGCCCTTTTGAAAGTGAGACAGATGATTTGCAGGATCATACCATTATTTGTCGATTAGGTCGTGTTGTCCAAATCTTTGCTTAATTAATAGTGTTTTAATTAATAATGTTTTACTTAACCCCTGTTCTTGAAAATTGTACAGAAGAAATATCAATTTTGTTACGTAGAGTGTGTTAGGCTAGTTAAGTTTGTTGAGTCTTTCGTTATGGTGTTTCCTATTTTGTATTTGAAAAAACGTGTAATAAGTCAAAAATCCAAAAAAGGGAGATGTTGCATTTTTATATTTCCGTTATAAGTTTTCTTTAGAATATTAATTCTAAAAATAAAAACAAATTGAGGTTGTTTTTCCTTTAGGAAAATAATATCTAGGACTTAAAATAAGATTTTTTTATATTTTCTTTACCATATTAGGACAATTCAAAAAAAGAAGAAGAAAATTTTCCTTTAGTACCTTTTTAAAAGTTTTCTTTAAGGTATTAATCTCAAAAATCCACAAAAAAAAAGAGATTTTACATTTTACATTTCCGTTAGAAGTTTCCTTTAGAAATGAAAAAAAAATTCATTTGAGGTGGTTTTCTTAGGAAATTGATATTTAGAATTCAAAAACAAAAAAAAAAAAAAAATTGCTTGTATATTTTCTTTAGGATACTAGAACTAAAAATTCACAAAATATAATTTTTCTCTTTTGGTATCACTTTACGAGTTATCTTTAATATATTAATTTCAAATGCCAAAAATATTTTCATTTAAGGTTCCTCTTTGGAAAATAATGAAAAAAAATTCTTTTATTTTTACTGGAACTTTAGGACGTTGTACATAATAGGAAAAAAAAATTCTTTGGTTTATTTTCAGAGTTTCTCCCTTAGTTAATTAAAGAATTTAAAATCCAAAAATATTTTTTTTATCTTCTTCATTTCTTGTTTCGAAATTTTTCCTCAGGATATGAAACGAAAATCCAAAATAGATTTTCTTTGGTTTATTTTTAGACTTTCTTCCTTAAAAAAAACAAAAAGAGTCAAAAATATTTTTATCTTCTAGAATTTTTCCTTAATAGAGTATTTGTTTCAAAGAAAAAGAAAACATGCCCGTTAAGCTTGAGTTTAAAATAGGTCATAGAACATTCATTCTAGAAAATTTTAAAAAAAGGGGTTTTGTTGCTTCATTTCTCTTTTCTCATCAGAATATTCATTAAGGTAAAACAAAAAACAGAAAAAAAGAATGTCAGTTTGTTTACTTTATTCTTGATCTTCCAGAACTACGTAAAGATCTGATTCATGTGGGGTCATGATACGTAGGCAACCTAAATAGGGTTCGATCGAATCGATTTTTTTATTTATTAAAGGAAAATAAAAAAAAGAGGGAAAAAAGAGATGAAATCATGGGATGTGAGAAATGAGAGGGAAGAAAAAGAGCGATAATCACAAAGGAAAAAGGTGAAGCAAAATGAGCGAGCAAACAAGTGCTAGAAAAGCAAAGAAAGGAGAGAGGTTGAAATGAACAAATTGGGATGATACCAAGTGACCTCATGACCCTCGAAGTCATTCTAGAACCATTAATTGTTGATAGGTGCATTGCACACAATGTGATATTATTACCTGATAAATGCCCTAACGCTAACATGATGGCTTCACTTTGTTGTACTCATAGGAGAAAGGTGGTTGATTTGTGGTTTTTAAAGTGGTAACTCCTCTCTACAATACAACGACAAAAGGCAATGGCAGACAACACCAGAACCGGGTTGGTTGACACCGGGGCCCGAAAGCAATTGGTTGAACAGAATAGTGGGTTGGTTGAAGAGGTACGGATGTTAAGACAACACATGACAGACATGTATCAGGCCTGGATGACTGGGAAGGCACCACCCCCGCCACCGCCGATTTTTTCAGATACTGCCCTTACCCAAACTCCCAACACAATGCCAGATGATCCTCCATATTCTCCAGATACACCCGCTTATCACAACTTTTCCAACCACCCTGGTAGCTCCATCCCTCATCACCTCTCCCCGAAATTACCCTCATGTCATATCCACTACCCCAAACAAAGAATACCCACTCAAAGCTCACAATTCCCAATATCACCCCCAGAGGTTGCTCGCAAGATCCTTGATTCATACAAGAGGAGCTCCCGGGATGAGCTTCATGCCTGGAAATGAAAAGGTTACAGGAAGAGAAGGGCGAGATGGGGTACACAGGAAGTTGAAAAGCACAGATTTGTCCTTAAGGGACAAGCAAAGAGTGAGAGGTCAGGGTAGCATGACTCGCAAAGAATTGATTGTGCCACATGACGCCGGCCTGCCCGCAGGGTTCAAAGCACCAAAATTTAACTTGTATGATGGGCGTGGAGATCCGGTGACCCACCTGAGGGTCTATTGCAATGAAATGAGGATTGTCGGAGAGAAAGATGACTTGATGATGACATATTTCAGTAAAAGCCTAACTGGGGCAGCTTTGGACTGGCATGGCCGTCAAAATGTCGATAAGTGGATTACATTAGGTGACATGGCTCAAGATTTTGTCCGATACTTTCAATGCAAATCGAGTGTTACCCCAGACCGCTCCTCGCTGTCTAAAGTGGAAAAGAGGCCGGAGGAAAGCTTTAATGATTTTGGGCTCAGATGGAGGGAGCAAGCTGCTCGAGTTAGTCCTCCGATTAATGAAGAAGAAATGGTCAAGCTTTTTCTACAGGTCCAGGGATCCACCTACTACAATCATTTGATCCCAGCCCTGGGAAAGCCTTTCAATGATGTGTTAAAAACGGGGGAGCTAGTAGAAGAAGGAATCAAATCAGGCAAAATTGTGAGTTGTGCGGAAGCCATTCAGAACATCCTAGTAAGCTTGGTTGGAAGAAAGAGGAACAGAAAAGACGATCCGATAGGTCTTCAACACTTCCAGCTGTGACATCGCCCCCGTGGTTATCCTTGTGCACAGAACTTCCAAAGTCGCCCATCACAGTACCCAGCTCCTCAAAATACCCAGCTACCCTCGCGAGCTTACCAAAGACACCCCGGATCAGGTTTTTGGCCTAATCCAGCATTTAAGAATGAGAGGTTACGAAATAAGAAAACCCTCACTCCATTAGGAGAATCATATGCCAGTTTGTTCCATAGGTTGAGGACACTGGACATGTTGAAGCCAATTCAGATAAGAGTGTCGAACCCTCCTCCAAAGAAGTTTGATCCTTCTAAAAAATGCACATACTGCTCAGGTGCCCTGGGGCATGACATAGAGAAATGTTGGAATACGAGGAATACAATTCAGAAACTTATTGATGCAGGCGACATTGTCGTGCAAAGTCCAGATGCAGCAAACATCTCCTGTGCATAATAAGACACATATGGTGGGTGTGATCGATCGTGAGAATGAGTCGGCAGAAGAAACCCAAAAGCAGTTTGCTCAGAACAACGTGATAAGAACTTGTGACAATTCCAGCAATCTTGGTGTGAAATTCAGTGGCTAAAACGTCGTGCTTGGTAATTGGGAAGACGCTCCATCTCTTGGAGTTTTTGGTGGTTTATTTTGGTGTCATTTCTGTTGTCCGGGTTATCTCAGGGTTGTAATTTGGACATTGTCTTGTGATTCAAACCCTTCTATCTTTTCACTTTTGCTTTGTTTAGTCATAATTGTTTGTCTAGTGCCGTCTAGGTTTGTTCAAAGATTGAAACTAGTCTAGTTTGCTTGTTTTCTTGTTTAAACCCTTTCACCGTCGGTCTAATGCAATTCTCTGTTTTCCGCCATTTCCAGTTCATTTTGTTTAATTCCCTTCTCTTTTTACAACTCTTTTCATGCTAGCTCTGGTGACACGACATGCACACATAATTCTCAGCCTGGTTTGTAAATGTCAGTTAATAAAGAAGCAATGAAACAATGTTCGAGGGAAATAAGTAAAGACATTCTGAGAGCATTTCAAGCCCAAATCAAGTGAAACTAGGAGCAGATAGAACATAAAGAAATACTATTAAAAAGGCATCATGCCGCATTGATTTGAAGCCGAAGGCAAGTTTGCCGCAAGTTTACCAGGGCCGTTCGTGGTACCAAGATTGTTGTTTAATGGCACTGAGTAATTGACAAATATAGAAGACAAATATGGGGATGTGATTAGTAATTCTGGTGCAATCAAAAGATGTTACATTGTGTAGTTTGTACTTGGCATGTTTTGGAGATTGGAATGACGAAGGCATTTTATTCTGTTATCCAAACACTTTATCCTTTGTTACCCCTTTGAGCCTTGGTTATTTTCTTACATACCCCTCTTTCGGAATCAATAATAAAACTCGTAAGCCCGAGCAGGGAAAATAGGTGGAGAAACAAGAGAAAAACAGTGAAAAAGAAAGGGAAAGAAAAGAAGTGAAAAGAAGAGAAAAAGAAAAATAAAAGAAGAAAAGAAGAAAGGAAAAGAGGAAAAAGAGAAAAGAAGTAAAGAACAAAGAACAAGAAAAAAAAAGAAAAAGAAAACAAAGAAAAGAGAAAGAAAAGAAAAGAAATGAAAGGAAAAGTGGAAGAAAGGAAAGATCGCAACAACAAATGTAGTCGCCTGAACTACGTTTGACTTGATCCCGAAAGGGTACGTAGGCAGCCTCTCTCTGAGGTTCAGTCACACCAAAATAAAAGTCCAAAAGTCCCCAAGGAAGAAACTGGGGTAGAAATTGTGGTTGTGCAAGAGATTTGATTTCGAAAGTTGTAATTTTGAACCCACATCGAATTGTTTTTGAGCCTTTGATACCCTTTCTTTCTAACCCCGTCCAAAAGCCTGCATTACGGTCCAAAGAAAGACCTTCCGATCAGTCTTCGAGAGATGCCAAGTCAAGCGAGTAGAGGTGAATCATATCAGGGGCAACACTCCGGTCCAAATAAAGGAAATGAAGAATGAGAGAGTCTTGTTTATGAGAACCCTCACGGGTACACAAGGCGATGAAAGTGAGAGAAATAAAAAATGAAAGAGTCTTATTGGTGAAAATATTCACGGGCACCATAAGGCGACGGTGAGTCGAGAGAAAGACCAAAATGAGAGAGGCTTGATGGTGAAAACCCTTCGGGCACCACAAGTCGAATAAGGATTGTGAATCAGGGCGGGTAAGCGGAGCATTGAAGCCCAGTTTCATGGCAAAAAGGTACAACAAGAGCTGAACATCATATTTGCTAAACAGAGTAGGTTGCAGGTGCATGTCAAGGTCGTTAGAGTCGGTATCCACATCCGATGGGTCACTCCTCTCTAGGTTTCTTGTTAGGAATCGTCTCCTTCCATTATCCTTTACTCTATTCCTCCCACCTTATTTTATTCCTTCTTCCTGGGTCTATCGTTCAAAACAAGTGAGAAATGACTTCAAAATCTGCCACCAAGTTTTCCAATTAAAACAGGATCGGGTGAGCACATAAAGGCGTCAAGCCAGGAGAAAACAACAGGCACAATAAGTTGGCCACAATCAACGTACTTTGGGACTCGTGTGAAATACAAGGGTTTGGAATATATCAATTCAGGAACAATGTAATAGATGGAGGATGTTTTGGTGAACGGATCAGAGGTATTTCTCCATGTCAAGGGTAGCAAAGAAAGTGGTTAGTTAATAAACAAGCAAGATCTTCGAGTGAGAATCAGTTATCGTGACAAATGAAGGAACAATAAACTCAAGGCCAAAGCCAGTGGTCAAGAAAGAACATCATATACACAAAGCAGGGACAATAGACATGCTGCAGGATTCATGTGAGACATGAGGATTGGGAAGATGACCGTTCATACAATGCAACAAATGGAGGATGATGGGCCACCTTCAAGTTTCAAGGCCACAAACCAACCACCACATTTTAAACTCACAATTTTCGTTGTTTGAAACAGGAACAAAGCAGTGCAAGAAAGTTGGTTCAACAGTAAGGGAACAAGAAAGAAAAAAAAGGAACAAGAGGAGAACCGAAATAGGGAAGTTTTTCAAATCATTGACCTTTGCCATTACTTTTCACAATGTTTCCTCCTAGGGTAAAAGAGCCTAGTCTGATGGATTTTCCTCCAAATCAAAATCTTAGTCTGATGAATCTTTCTCCTAAGATAATAAAATAGACCTAGTCTGATGAATCTTCTCCTAGAGTCAAAATTTTAGTCTGATGAATCTTCTCCTAGAGTCGAAATTTTAGTCTGATGAATCTTTCTCCTAAGATAACACAATGGACCTAGTCTGATGAATCTTCTCCTAGAGTCTAAATCTTAGTCTGACGAATCTTTCTCCTAAGATAACAAATAGACCTAGTCTGATGAATTTTCTCCTAGAGTCAAAATCTTAGTCTGATGAACCTTTCTCCTACGATAACAAAAGCTCTAGTCTGATGAATCTTCTCCTAGAGTCAAAATCTTAGTCTGATGAATTTTTCTCCTAAGATAAACAAAATAACCTTCTCCTAGAGTCAAAATCTTAGTCTGATGAATCTTTCTCCTAAGACAACAAAACACCCTAGTCTGAGGAACTGCCTCCTAGGATCAAAATCTTAGTCTGATGAAACTTTCTCCTAAGATCACAAGAAAACGAAAGACCTAGTCTGAATCTTCTCCTAGAGTCTAAATCTTAGTCTGATGAAACCTTCTCCTAAGATAATCAAAAATGGACCTAGTCAGATGAATTTTCTCCTAGATTCAAAACTTTAGTATGATGAATCCTTCTCCTAAGATAACAAAAAACCTAGTCTGATGAAGTTTCTCCTAGGATAAAATTTTAGTCAAATGATTTTACTCACAAAGGTCGTCCATGCCAATCAAGTCGTTAGTTCTGCTCTCACCATCGTATCAATAGCTTAGGTAACAATTCACAAGTCTGCCCAGCCACCAAACTGGGGCCGAAAATGTTCTTTGTTTGTCTATTTTGTTGCAAGCAGGAGCCCACCTGGAAAACAAGGGAATACTTTTCAAAATCAGCAATTAGGAGCCCACCTGGAAAACAAGGGAATCCATTTCAAGTTTCAGCAGTCAGGCGCCCACCTGGAAAATAAGAGAAATACAATTAAAATTTTAGTTTTTAATATTTGATAACATGATGTGCCCAGTCACCAAACTGGGGCAGAAAATTTTCTTTGTTTGCCTATTTTGTTGCAATCAGGAGCCCACCTGGAGAACAAGGGAATACTTTTCAAGCATCGCAAGCAGGAGCCCACCTGAAAAATAAGGGAATTCTTTTCAAGTATCGCAAACAGGAGCCCACCTGAAAAACAAGTGAACACTTTTCAAGCATCGTAAGCAGGAGCCCACCTGAAAAATGGACACATATTTCAAATTGTAGCAGTCAAGCATCATCAAGAAGAATGGAAAAACATCTCCAAGGCAACAACAAGAATATCATTGGAAGAACACAAGATACAAGTTCAAGGCAACACAAAAGCAAGTTTGAAGACATAGATAGGATTTTTTTTGTAACTCATAGATCATAGCTTAGGCTAGCTTATTTTGTTTTACTACGGTGTAATAAGGAGGTCAGCAAGCAGTAGCAGCAGCAACAGCAGTGAAATCACAACTCCTGGTAGTCCCAGCTACCAAACCTTCCCGAACTACACTGACCTGATTCCTGTTTAGCCCAGGATATGTAGGCAACTTCTGAAGTAGGGTGCGGTCAGCTCTTTCAAAAAATGCTTCACACGGAATATGCGAACGGGCAAAAATCGCTCATTTTCACTCACTTGTCTTTGCACGAAAACTCTTCGTGTTTTCGGGCAAAGAGGGGCAGCTGTGAGCACGTGATTTTTGCCCTAAGCAAATTATTCAAAAAAGTTGCAAATAAAATGATTTTACAATTTTTTGTGAATTTTGTTGAATTTTGTGTTAATTGGTTGCATGATAATTCATATGAAAATATAAAAAAATATGCACTTGCATTTAGGGATTTAATTTCACAATTTTAGTATCGATTAGTATTAATTTGTTTTAGAACAAATATGAAGAAAATAACAAAAATAGTTCATTTTGTGTTTTAATTGTGAATTTGTAACGAAATAGTTTTAAATAAATTTAGGAGTTAATTAGTCTAGCTTTAGAATATATTAGGACTTTATTTTAGTTTTGCATCTTTATAAAATCAAAAATAATATAAAATATAATTTGAATAACAAAAAGAATTTTTTTTTAAAAGAAAAGGAGTGGGATTTGATCTTGAAGACCAATTTGGGCCAAATCCAAACAAATCCCTAGCCCAATTCCCTTCCAATCCTCTACCCATGCCCAACAACTACTGAACTCGCCCATGCCCCAGCCCAAACCCGCCTGAACCCTTTCCCCTTAGAGACACGGAAATTCCGTGTCCCCGACCCATCTTCTTCTTCACACAAAATGCAGACACGCGAAATACGTGACCTTACCCATCTTCATCTTTATTTTTCATTGGATAGACACTCCAGATGCCCTGATAAAAACCCACGCCCCACCCCTCTCCTGGGAGAGGACGACACACACGCGATTTAGAAAGGAGGAGAGTTTTGGGAGAGGAAAAAGTTCTAAGGTTCTTTATTTCTTTTATTTAGTCTGGATTTTGGTTTAAAAAATGGAATTCAATTGAAGCTCTGGAAGGTTTAGATCAACCGAGTCTGTTATTGCTTTGCTGTTCTTCACGTTTTGATTTGCCATTGAGTTCTTGTGGGAATTTTGGAGTCGATACTATGTAATCGCCTTTGATTCTGTTATCAAAAGAACTTCGAAATTTTAGGTTCAATCCTCATCTCTCTGTCCTTGCGATTTTGTTTTGTTTCAGTGCTTTGAACTACATGTTTCTGTCTCGAGTGCTCTGTTTGTGCTGGGATTGAATCTCGTGTTGAATGAATTTATTCTCAGTGGTCTGATGTATTTGAGTATCTTCAGTTAGTAGAAGCTGATTTTGTGTGGTCGTTTTCTATGGTTTAACGGTTATTGTGATGTCGAGCCTTCATTTGAGTCCAAATTTCATCATTTCAAATAGTTGTTCTAGTTTGGTTGGTCTGTCATTGTGAAACTGCTCTCGCCTGCTGGAACTGGAATGTTGGCTCATAAGTTTGCTTGATTTTGAGCATTATAGTGTGAGTATGGAAATCGATCGTATGTTTTCTAGGAACACAAATTGCATATCGTTTGTTTGCCTTCTCTGAGAAACATCTGCTCCCATGTGCCTTGTTTTACTTTTGGTATTTGAATGTCTATATGAAATCTATTCAAACTCCAACATGGTTTATCGAGGCTCGATTTGATTGTGTGACTATGTGAGTTGGTGAGGCATGTTAGGTTATTGTTAAAGTAGTTTGACAAGTTCCCTATCAAATGCAAAGTTTCCATGTTCATGTTAGTTGATTTGTAACGGCTTAGCAAAATTTGCATACTTCATAGATTTGAATGAAATCAAATATATACTGTCTTGCTACTATAGTTTTGCCCTCTTTCCCCTATGTTTGTTGAGAAATACACTTAGTTAAGACACTTGTAAGTCTGTTCCTAGCTGCTAGCATCTGACAATTTGATTCATGACTGTTGGCTTAGTTTCGAACACACTGGTTCAAGCATGAAAGGCTAAAAACATTGTTTGGGATTCTCTATATATTGGTAATCGATCATCTTATCTAAGTTTGAGTGAAATTGAAACCTTCACTGTTGTGTTAAGGTTGGTACAAGATAGAAAAATGTGTATTTTCTTCTGGTTTGTTAGTGACAATATTAGTTAATTCCTTTTAAGTTAATCCCTGTCTATTCAAGTTTAAAAAATCTCTTTCTCATTTTCTTTAGTTCTAGATTGTTGGTATTTGTTGGGATCGATTCTTTAACATTCTTGGTCTCTTCTCTCTTTAGCTAGATGAGTATGTGTTATAGAAATATTTATGTTTGTGCCCGGTCTTCATATTTCAAATTATATGGCCAAGATTTGCAGAATGTGATTCAGTTGTAGTATTCTCATTTATTTTTCCAAAATTGTGATCAGGCACATACTTTTAATATTACCTTCTTAAATTCGGGTGCACATTTATGTGACCCAAATCTAAATTTCAACGAAGTCAAAATGTGTCAACAACCATGGGCGCACTGGTGTGGCGTGGTTCGAGACGCATTTTTACGACGTTGCAATTCTTAATAAAAGATAAAAAAAATAAAAAAATAAAAGCAGTTTACTAATAAAAAAGCATATAAGTTAGAACATGTTTTGAAATCAAATACAACAGTTGAGCGACCGTGCTAGAACTACGGAACTCGGGAATGCCTAACACCTTCTCCCGGGTTAACAGAATTCCTTATTCGGATTTTTGGTTCGCGGACTGTTAATAGAGTCATATTTTCCTCGGTTCGGGATTCAACCGTTGACTTGGGACACCATTAATCTCTCAAGTGGCAACTCTGAATTTTAATAATAAATCCCGTTCCGATTGTCCTTTAAATGAAAAAACTCCTTTACGCCCTTCCGGGGATGTAACGTAAAAAGGAGGTGTCACAAGTACGAGGTAGCAAAATTCAACGGAGATAACGGTTTCTCAACATGGCAAAGAAGTATGAGGGATCTGCTCATCCAATAAGGATTACACAAGGTACTAGATGCTAATGCCAAAAAGCCTGATACCATGAAAGCTGAGGATTGGGCTGACTTGGATGAAAGAGCTGCTAGTGCAATCAGGTTGCACTTATCAGATGATGTGGTAAATAACATCATTGATGAAGTCACTGCACGTGGAATTTGGACAAGGTTGGAAAGCCTATACATGTCCAAAACGCTGACAAATAAATTGTACTTGAAGAAGCAGTTATACGCACTACACATGGGTGAAGATATGAATTTTTTGTCACATTTAAATGTGTTTAACGGACTAATCAAACAGCTTGCCAACCACAGAGTGAAAATCGAGGAAGAAGATTTATCTTGCTATTGAACTCGTTGCCATCTTCGTACGATAATCTGGCAACAGCCATCCTGCACGGTAAGACTACTATTGGGTTGAAAGATGTCACATCGGCTCTTTTACTCAATGAGAAGATGAGAAAGAAGCCTGAAAATCAAGGACAAGCTCTCATCACAGAAGGTAGAGGCAGGAGTTATCAAAGGAGTTCGAGCAACTATGTTAGATCCGGAGCTCGTGGGAAGTCAAAGAACCGATCCAAATCAAGAGCCAGAAATTACTACAACTGTGATCAACCAGGTCACTTCAAAAGAGATTGCCCAAATCCAAGGAAGGGCAAAGGTAAAACCAGTGGCCAGAAGAATGACGACAACACAGCCGCCATGGTGCAAAACAATGATAATGTTGTCCTCTTTATAAATGAGGAAGAGGAATGCATGCATCTGTCAGGTCCAGAGTCGGAATGGGTGGTTGACACAGCAGCATCTTACCACGCCACACCGGTAAGAGATCTTTTTTGCAGATATGTAGCAGGGGATTTCGGCACTGTGAGAATGGGTAACACAAGTTACTCAAAGATTGCGGGGATTGGTGACATCTGTATCAAGACAAATGTCGGATGCACATTGGTTCTAAAGGACGTGCGGCATGTACCTGATTTGCGGATGAACTTGATCTCAGGAATTGCTTTAGACCGAGATGGATACGAGAACTATTTTGCAAATCAAAAGTGGAGACTCACTAAGGGATCATTGGTGATTGCAAAGGGAGTTGCTCATGGCACGTTGTACAAGACAAATGCAGAAATATGCCAAGGTGAATTGAACGCGGCACAAGATGGGATTTCTGCAGATTTGTGGCACAAAAGAATGGGTCATATGAGCGAGAAGGGATTGCAGATTCTTGCCAAGAAATCACTCATTTCTTATGCCAAAGGTACAACGGTAAAACCTTGTGACTATTGTTTATTTGGTAAGCACCATAGAGTCTCATTTCATACATCGTCTGAAAGAAAATTGAATATACTTGATTTAGTATATTCTGATGTTTGTGGCCCAATGAAAATTGAATAAATGGGCGGTAACAAATATTTTGTTACTTTTATTGACGATGCTTCACGAAAATTATGGGTTTATATTTTGAAAACCAAATATCAGGTGTTTCATGTTTTCCAGAAGTTTCATGCTCTAGTAGAAAGGGAGACAGATCGAAAGCTAAAGCGTCTCCGAAGTGACAATGGAGGTGATTACACTTCAAGGGAATTTGAAGAGTATTGTTCAAGTTATGGAATCAGATATGAAAGGACAGTTCCTAGAACCCCACAACACAATGGCGTAGCCGAGAGGATGAACCGCACCATTGTGGAGAAGGTGAGAAGCATGCTCAGAATGGCTAAACTGCCTAAGTCATTCTGGGATGAAGCAGTTAAGACAGCCTGTTACCTGATCAATATGAGTCCATCAGTTCCGTTGGCATTTGACATCCTAGAGAGAGTTTGGACCAACAAGGAGGTGTCCTACTCGCATCTGAAGGTGTTCGGTTGCAGAGCTTCTGCACATGTACCAAAGGAGCAGAGAACAAAGCTGGATGATAAATCTGTTCCCTACATATTTATCGGATATGTAGATGAAGAGTTTGGGTAAAGATTGTGGGATCCTGTAAAGAAGAAGGTCATCAGAAGCATAGATGTAGTCTTCCGAGAAAGTGAAGTTGGAACCGCTGTTGATATGTCAGAAAAGGCGAAGAATGGTGTCACACCTCCTTTTTCCGAAGAAAGCTTATTAGGCTATTACTACACCCCGGGAAAGTGATATAGTAAAAAAAAGAGTTTTTTCCAATTTAAGGACAATCGAAACGGGATTCGTTTTTATTTAAGATTCAGAGTCGCCACTTGGGAGATTTATGGTGTCCCAAGTCACCGGTTTGAATCCCGAATCGAGGAAAGGTTTGACTCTGTTTAACAGTCGCGAACCAGAAATCTGGGTAAGGAATTCTGTTAATTCGGGAGAAGGTGTTAGGCATTCCCGAGTTCCGTGGTTCTAGCACGGTCGCTCAACTGTTCTATTTGGCTAAAATTTATTTTTTATACATGTTACCCTATTTGTGCAATTTTAGAATTAATTACCGATTTTTGTCAATTATTTTATTTAAGGAAAGTGAACGTCGCTTAAGAACATATTTTCGGATCACGTCACATGAAATGCACCCGGATCCTCGACACATTCTTATTCCACGTTTTCGAATTTAGATTTGGGTCGCATGAAATGCACACCCGTATTAGGAAAGTAAGATTATTAAAAATCGCACCTAAAGCGACTATCGTATTGTTATCTTTTGGGAAGGCCGTGAAATTCACTAAACGACCTATCCCGAATACTAAGTATTTTAGTAAGTAATTAA
>MU694293.1:6547-40344 GCA_026770625.1 Nicotiana glauca | reverse complement strand
CTGACTTCAACTATCTTCATCTATTGTTCCTTGTTCTCCAGGTGGACGCCTGACTTCAACTATCTTCAACTATTGCTCCTTGTTCTCCAGGTGAACGCCTGACTTCAACTATCTTTAACTATTGTTCCTTGTTCTCCAGGTGGACGCCTGACTTCAAAATCTACAACTATTATTCCTTATTCTCCAGGTTGACGCCTGACTTCAAAATCTACAACTATTGTTCCTTGTTCTCCAGGTAGACGCCTGACTTCAACTATCTTCAACTATTGTTCCTTGTTCTCCAGGTGGACGCCTGACTTCAACTATCTTTAACTATTGTTACTTGTTCTCCAGGTGGACGCCTGACTTCAATTATGTTCAACTATATAGACAAAACAATGAAAATTTGCTGCCCCAGATTGGTGGCTGTTGGGTATTTTCTCTTCCTTCGCGGAAAATTTCTCCGCCATCAACAACATTTCCTGCCCCTGTTTCAAAACATAGAAAAATATGGTCAGTTTAGGGTGTGGTGATTGGTTGTGATACTCCTGTTGGGGATGGTTCTCCCTTCCGTCCTTTCCATAATTGATTTTATCCGACTGCCTTGACCCTGGTCGAGAATTTTTGACCCTCTGATTACTCCTTATCCACAAACCTCCCGATTGTTGCTTTCCACTTCTAGTCTTCTTATCTGATCCTATACCTTTCCCGGAATCTTAATCTCTTCCATCATTCGGATTTTCCAATGACGCCTTTTACATCCCATCACATTATCCTCGGTCTGTCCTAGCCACACTTCGCCTTGCACCATATTGGCAACTGGTAGTAAGCTTTGAAATTCCTTCTCATTTGTTAAAATCAAATTATTATTGAAAAAGCCTTAGCCAAAAGAAAAGAAATGTGATGATTTCAAAAGACAAAAATAAAAGAGAAAAAAATCTTCCTTTAGAAGACAATTTGAGGAAAGAAAAAGACTTATCTGAATGGGATAACCGATCCCAATGATCATGTTGTGCATTTTGGATTAATCAACCTAGTCTATTAGGTTTAATAATTTTCCAATTGTCTTGTTTCGCGCTTCAAGATTTCCACAACCCAATTCTTTGCCGAATCATCATCTTTGTTCTGCTAGATGCCTCGACGGATTTCTGCCGCCAGCCTTGTCTCATTTGCCCCTTTCTCTATTCCTCACTGCCTCATGGTGCCCATGAAGATTTTCACCAGTAAGACTCTCTCATTTTGGATTTCTCTCATCTTTCATTGCCTTATAGTGCCCTTATGGTTTTCACTAATAAGACTCTCTCATTTTTTCATTTCCTTGCTTAAACCGGGGTGTTGCTCTTGGTATGAATCATCTTTACTCGCTTGACTTGGCACCTCTCGAAGACTGATCGGGAGGTCTTTCTGGAAAAAGAGGGTTCTTGGATATGGTTGGGAAGAAAAAGGGTATCAAAAGCTCAACCAAATTCAATGGGTTAGAATTACAACTTTTGGAACCAAATTTCTTATTACAAACAAAACTTCAGCCCCAGTTTCTTGCTTGGGGATCTTTCGATTTTTATTTCCCTATGACCGAGCCATGAAGTTGCCTACGTATCTTTAAGAGGAATCAGGTCAAACGTAGTTCACCCGATTTTCCTTGTTGTTACAATTTTTGTTTACACTTATTATTATATATTTTTTTTTACTTTTTTTTTTGTTGTTGATTCCAAGAGAGGGGTATGAAATAAAAATATATAAGGCTCAAAGGGGGAAATAAAGGGTAAAGTATTTGGATAGCAGAATAAATTGCCTTCATCATTTCATCCTTCGAAACATTTCCAAATACAAACAATCACAACAAACCAAAGAAAATCATACATAGTATCTTTTGACTGCATCAGAGTTAATGGCCATGTCTACACATTTGCCTTTGATGTCTGTCAGATACAAAGCACCATTGGATAGCACTCTTATTACAATGAACGGTCCTTGCCAATTCGGGGCGAACTTGCCTTTTGCTTCTGCCTGATTTGGAAGGATACGTTTCAACACTTGCTGACCCACTTCAAACTTTCGGGGACGTACCTTTTTGTTGTATGCTCTTGCCATTCTCCTTTTGATATAACTGACCATGGCATACCGCTGCCAATCTTTTTTCATCAATCAAACTCAATTATTCCAACCGGGTTTTGACCCATTCATCATTATCAATCTCAGCCTCCGTGACAATCCGCAAGGACGGGATTTCAAATTCCGCAGGTATTACCGTTTCAGTGACATACACCAACAAATAAGGAGTTGCACCTACTGAAGTACGAACAATAGTGCGATAACCCAACAGTGCAAATGGTAATTTTTCATGCCATTGTCTGGAACCTTCTACCATTTTCCTCAATATCTTCTTTATGTTCTTGTTTGCCGCCTCGACTGCTCCATTCGCCTTGGGACGATATAGGGTAGAATTGCGATGTGTAATCTTAAACTGTTGGCATACTTCCTTCATCAAATTGCTATTAAGATTAGCACCATTATCTCTGATAATTACCTTTGGGATTCCAAATCGACAGATGATATTTGGTACTTCAACGGATCCAAACGTGAGACAAGTAGCATATGACGGCAGATAATGTTTCAACTTTTGTGTTACCCAAGTTAAGGCGCAATATGTCCTCTCCAGGTGAGTGTACTTAACCCCATAAATGGTGAAATTATTGTACTTATTGTTTTAGAGTCAGATTGATTTTCTTTAGACTAGGCTGAGGATTCCTCATGCATGCCATGTCATTAGAACCAGCGTAAAAAGAGCTGTACAGAAGAGAAAATAAGAAAAACAAAAACAAAATATCAGGAACAACGAAGAAAAGAAATTTAATTTTATTGGAAGATACCAGATAACAAGGTTTACACACTTAGAACAAACTGAAAAAATAAAATCTGGATTACAACCCAGGAATAATCCAGACAAACTCGAAGGAAAATCAGAGCGAACTACCAAGACTCCTTCCTGGCTAACCAAAAAGGAGTATCTTTCCAATTACCATGCTTGTCATCTTAGCCGCTTAGCTCTGCATCAATATTTCCAAGACCATTACCAACTTTAATATCATCAGCTTTAATCAGCACGTTCCCAAGAGGATTCACACGTTCCCTGCCACTGTCATTGATCATGATTACCCCTTCGTGAATCATTCTTTCTATTTCCTTTTTCAAAGAACGATAATTCTCAATGCTATGCCCTTGGACATTAGAGTAATACATGCATCGTATAGCAAGATCAAAGCCTTTTGCATATGGTTTTGGAGTATAACCGAGGAGCGACTCAATCAGGCCGGAACGCTTTAACTTTTCAAACAAACTTGCATAAGATTCTCCGAAAGCATTCTCTTTTTTCAGTAATCTTTTTATTTTATAGTCTGGCCTCGATTGGAACCTTTTGCAGGCAGGTGGCTGATATGCTTGAGGAGGCGGACGAGACCTTTGTGGGAGCGGCGCGGACCATTGCAGGCCTTGAAGATGTGGAACATATGGTGGTGCAATGTGGATAGGATATCGGGGAAGTGATGGACGATATCGGGAGTTCTGTGGAGAGAAGTAGCAGTCGGGAGGATTAAAAGGAGATCTATGGGGTCGATATGGAGGTTGAGGGCGTTGAGCAAGAACAACCATTGGACCTTGTCGTTGGGGGGCTCAACAACATTTTTTCTATTTATGGGAAGATTATTCTGAGCAACTTGTTCGCTCCATCTGAGCCAAAATTTCCTAAAACTTTCTTTAGGTTTATTTTCTATCTAAGACATGGAAGAGTGATATGGGAAAATGTCTGTATTGTTATGAAAGTGTCGCACAAAATCCTGAGCCATGTCATCCTATGTATGCCACTTACCGACATCTTGACGATTATACTATTCCAAAGCTGCCCCAGTCAAGCTTCTGCTGAAGCATGCCATTAACAAATCGTCTTTCTCGCCAACACTCCTCATTTCCTTACAATATTCCATCAGATGGACTACCGGACCTCCACACTCCTCATTCATGTTGAACTTTGGTACTTTAAACCTTGTGAGCAGGCGGACGTCAGGGAGTGTACACAACTCTTGGTAAGATATGATGCCTTGGTCTTCCATCCCTTGCACGTTCTTTAAGGACCTTTCTATGTTCTTCAGCCTCCCAAAACTTGGAGGAAGAGTGATAGAGATATCAGGGTGATTGGGAGATGCCAAAGTTTGGGTAAGGACATCATCGGAGAAACCAAGTGGTGGCGGTGGTGATGCCTTCCCAACCATCCAAGCTTGATACATGTTTGTTATGTGCTGTCTTAACATCCTTGCCTCATCAGCCAAGGCAGTTTCCTGTTCAACCAACTGCTTTTTGGTACCGATATCAACCAACCCAATTTTGTTGTTATCTGCCATTGCCTTTTGGCTTCTATGTTGTGGAGATGAGTTATTACCTCGGGAACCACAAACCAAACACATTTCTGGATTTTGAAAATGAACAAAATGAGGGCGTCCTGTTAGTATTAGGGCTTTTAACAGATAGGAAAACACACACTAAGGATGCAATGCACCTAAGCAGTTAACTATTTCTATTATGCATTTGCTTGATTGCTTGTATCATCCCGGCTTTTCCTGTTTATGATTCCTCGCCCGTTTTTTTTCCTTTTTTATTTTTTTATATTTTCTTTTTTATTATTATTTATTTTTTATTTTGGTTGTGGTCGAATCCTATGCAGATTGCCTACGTATCATGTCCCCGCGTGAATCAGACCGTGCATAGTTCTGGCAGATAAGGAATAAAGCAAATAAACTAACTCTTTTTGGGATTTTGGACTTTTTCCTTAAAGAAAGACTTAAAAAGAAGAAAAGAAAATATTTTTGGATTTTGATTTTCTTTAGCATTTTTGCAAAGAAAGATTTTTTTTTTTTGAATTTTGACTTTTATTGTTTGTTTGTTTTTTTTGGAATTTCGATAGAAAAACTTATAAAGAAGAAAGAAAAATATTTTTGCACTTATGGATTTTTATTCTGAAGTTAGGAAAGAAATACGTCTAAAAATAAAAAAAAAAAATTTTTTTTTTTTGAATTCTGACTTTTATTGTTTGTTTGTTTTTTCTGGAATTTCGATAGAAAAACTTATAAAGAAGAAAGAAAAATATTTTTGCCCTTATGGATTTTTATTCTGAAGTTAGGAAAGAAATACGTCTAAAAATAAAAAAAAAAAATTTTTTTTTTTTGAATTCTGACTTTTATTGTTTGTTTGTTTTTTCTGGAATTTCGATAGAAAAACTTATAAAGAAGAAAGAAAAATATTTTTGCCCTTATGGATTTTTATTCTGAAGTTAGGAAAGAAATACGTCTAAAAATAAAAAAAAAAAATTTTTTTTTTTTGAATTCTGACTTTTATTGTTTGTTTGTTTTTTCTGGAATTTCGATAGAAAAACTTATAAAGAAGAAAGAAAAATATTTTTGCCCTTATGGATTTTTATTCTGAAGTTAGGAAAGAAATACGTCTAAAAATAAAAAAAAAAAATTTTTTTTTTTTGAATTCTGACTTTTATTGTTTGTTTGTTTTTTCTGGAATTTCGATAGAAAAACTTATAAAGAAGAAAGAAAAATATTTTTGCACTTATGGATTTTTATTCTGAAGTTAGGAAAGAAATACTTCTAAAAATAAAAAAAAAAAATTTGATTCTTGAATTTTTTTTTCAATTTTCGAAAGAAGAATGAAAATACTTTTGATTTTGAGAAGCAACTAAAAGAAAATATTTTTTGTATTTTTTTAAAAATTGGAGTCTCAAAGAAAAACTTTTCTAACGAAGGAAGTAAAAGATTTTTTTTGTTTGGATTTTTGGAAATTGGGGGCTGGAATCGATGAGGTTTGACTACGTATCTCACATCCGTTGAGAATCAGACTGACGTAATTCGGGCATTTCGACCAATTATTTTTCTAAAACCAAAACAAACATTTATAGCAAAATTCTTTTTTTTTTTGAAATTTTGGCCGAGTATCGTCATTTTTAGACATTGTTTTTCAAAACGAGCCTTTTGTTATATATTTTTTTTCAATTCTCTTCCCATTTTTAAAAATCGGTCAACATGCAAATCCGAAACAAATAAATGCACAAGTAGCAAGTAAGATGCATGAGGATGGTCTCTTTATTTTTGGTACACCTGTCCTAGACAGACCCAACTCCTGTGTTGTATCTCTAAAGTCAAATGTACATGATGCAAACAAACGTTCCTACTAGAGATCCGGCACGAAGCTGAGTTATTCTAAGTTCAGTACCTGGGTTTACTGTTCTAGACCTGGCTTACCCAAGCAAACCACTCGAGCCGAAGGGGGCAGCGTACCGGGGATACAGAAGCTCCGCCGGCTTAGCAACTTGTCCGAACCTCGTTCTAAATTGGAAAAGACTCTAACAGAAGAGAAGTCACATGAAGTGCACCCTTCTCCGTGATGTATAAGACTCAGAGAGAGGAAGTATTCATAACAATTTATAGACAGTTCACCAGTATCAAAGCGGTAAAAAGTAACATTTAGCACATTAGGCCCAAACATGTGAATAAAGCCAGATAATAAATAAAATCAAATATAACAAGTATTCTAAGCTCGAATTTCTAACCCTGAACCAGTGGTTCTGGGTTCTTTTCCCCAGCAGAGTCGCCAGAGCTATCACACTTCCTTTCTCCTACACCCGAAAGGGAGTAAGTAAGTTTTTCCAATTAAAGTGACAATCGAAACGGATTATTTTTATTAAAAGATTCAGAGTCACCACTTGGAATAATTTTATGGTGTCTCAAGTCACCGGTTCAAATCCCGAATCGAGAAAAAGATTGACTCTGTATTACAGTCCGCGAACTACAAATCTGGGTAAGAAATTTTGTTAACCCGGAAGAAGGTGTTAGGCATTCCCGAGTTCCGTGGTTCTAGCACGGTCACTTAACTATTATTATTGGCCTATTTATCCGATTTTAAAACACATTTAAAACTATGTGCATTTTAACTTTAAAACCACTTTTAATAACTTTAAGGAAGATTTCAACGTCATCTAAAATACGTCTTTGGACCACGCCACATGAAATGCACCCGCAGTCCACGACACATTTCATTTAATATTATTGAGATTATAATTTGGGTCACATAAAATGCACACCCGAGATTAAGAAAATTAATTTAAATTACGTGCCTTAAGCAACTACGCACTTTCGACTTTGCGAGGGCCATGGAAAGGTCAACTAAATGGCATACCTCGATTTCTAAAGGATTAAAATTAATTAAGTAAGGGCCATGGATTTTGAGATTTTATTTGGCATGGCACGCCTTGAATTATTCCAAAGAGTTTTATTATTCGAAATTATTATAATCGGGTTATATGAAATGCATCCCGAGACCGCCGCACGACCCGAGCTATCCAAAATAGGTACCGACCAGACCAACAAAATCAAATACATTTTATAGAGGAAGCATCTAAATATGCATAACAAGATAGAAAATTGCACAATGAAATAATAGAAAAGAGGATCAGAACGTGAATTTGGCCATTTGAAGTTTAAGGCAATTCTAACAATTGATTTTTGGTAGAAAAAACACTTTGACTCTATCATGTGCCTGAATATTAGTACCTAATATTATAAACAATTTTATGTACAAGAAAAAATCTCATATATTAACCCAAAAAAATAGTGTTCTCATTCAAAATAATTTTGTTGAGCAAACCACTAACACTCAAACTAATCGAACAGCTATGGGAACAAAATTAAAGATTTAAAAAAAATTCGACAAATACAAAGAAGACTACAACCATCTAAAAAGTAAAATTACCTATTTATGTACCAACGTTCTTAATGGGAAGATCAATTAAACAATCATCCTACGACATCAATGATAGTAGAACAAATTGGACTACTACAAAAACTGAAGCATTTAATCACACATTATGGTAGTAAATAACAGTAATGATATCAGAAATAAGATTTCTATTCAAACTTCAACTTGAATTCTCGGATCCTCATACATTCTTGTCAATATTCAATTCCATGACAAGTTTTGAAGGTATACCTGGAAATTGCAAAAAGGAAAGGAGGTGAAAGCAATAAACAGCAACAGAACAACACAAATTCAACAATTGAAATACTGAAATCAGCTTGACAATTAAATGGAACAGTGATCCTTAACAACTTGAACTAGAAAACTCTCCCAAAAACTCAATATCACTCCATTGAACTCTTACAATGAATTAGAAAATGTTTCAAGACTTGAAAACTTCATAAATCAACAAAGAAAGGAAAAGAAGATTCAATAGAACAGTAAAACTCTTAACCCTTTTCTTTTTTCTGGATTTTTTCCTCTTAATCCCTTAAACTCCTTTATTATCAGCCTAGACCTCTCTTTTATACCTTAGTCATGAACCCTTTCCAGCCCCTTTTCCTTCTTTACACTTATGTATTTCAGCCTTTTTAAATGTTCCCCCGTGTTATCTTACTTTCCAACTCTTAAAAGTAGTGTCTTTTGTATTGATGATCCCTTTTTTATTAAATTAATCCTTAGACTGATCCTACCATGTGCTAGCAGCTTCTCAAGTAGGTGAAATACACCTTTTATTAAACAATTCTTAGGCTAATTCATTTAAATGGGTTCAGGTCTATATAATCAATCCGCATCATCCCATATTCAACAAAATGAAAATAGTGAAGCATTCAGGCAGAAAGACATTTGGGAGGTAACAACTAGGAATGCCATCAAATAGATCGAGCACGAAAAGACATTCAGGAGGTAACACTCAGAGGCACAACAAGCTAACAAGTATAGTGTTGTAGTCGACTTTCCTATGCCTATTAACATATTAATGCAAACTCATCACAAAGATAGAGATCCAAACTATTCAATCCTTACTGGATTTCCTATGATACAGCAACAAACAACGCATAACAAATTGAAATGATGTATACTTTCAGCTCTATTTCTCAAAGTCAATTCTTAATTGTAGACTCATACAATGCAATGGATTAGGAGGTGAGTTCCCTTAATCATCAATAAAGGAAATAGCTCTCAACTGAACTAGTCAATCAAAGTTTATTAAAAGCAGGGCAATGAAAGGATTTTGAAATTTGAAGAGGAAGACCATTAAATTCAATAGAGAAAACCATAAACAAAAGCAAGCACACTGGATTCACATCATCACTGAAACGTCGTATATATGAAACGAACGGACATCTATAACCATGTTGGACACTGTACCTCCAAGGTTTAGAGCTTCTGAAAGAGATTCACAAAAATGGTGACGATCTGAACAGAGACGATAGTAAATCAGATTCGAAACCACGAACCTCGTCGTCGAGCACACGACTGAACAAGGCTACACCAACAGAGCTCACTTGACGATCTCGAAACTTCAATAACCATCACCGAAAAGGTCTCACAAATGAGCCCCAAAATGTACTCAAATCAACTAAACCCAACAGCAAAAATGAAGCTTAAGAACTGAAATTGCTTTTAAATTAATAGAACTTCAGCAACTATGGAAATTGAAAATCGAGCTTTCGATTGATGAACTCTTCAGTAATACACGAGACGAAAATCAAGCAAATGTTACAATTAAAACTCGAAACAGCAATCAGACTCAAACGGGAATAAGAACAAGCTGTGAACGACTCCTCAAACTCGATCGAACTCCATGAAGCGAAATTTCTCGCTCTCTCATCGTTGCTCCCTCTTCGTTTGGGTGTGCGGTGGATGAAGGTTCATTGATGGCTTCTATTTATGATTGAGGAAGACGACCTAGGAGGGGTTCTTTTCGGGTGTAACGGCTGAAGCTTCAAAGGTCTTGGAATGGAGATTGGCTATGTGTGTTGAACCCTTGAAGAAGAAGAAGATCGAGAAGGGAGGGGTCCGTTTTTTTTCAATTGCGGCTGTCTCCTTAGGGTTTTTTTGGGTGTTCAAGAAATGAGGGAGGAAATTGAAAGGGGGGTCGTTTGGTTATGGGTGGGTTGGATTGGGTCGGGGTTGTACCGGGTAAGGGATGGTTTGGACGGGTAACTATTTGGGCCTTTTGAATTAACATTGAATTTGGCCCAATTTCGGGTCCTTTTATTTTCCTTCTCCTTTTCTTTTATTTTTTTCCTAAATTATTTTCTAAAATTAAAACCTAAAATCCTAGATTAAATTATAAAACCAAATTAACTTAAAGATACTAATTAACTCTAAATAATTATTTCAATTAATTAAGTACCAAAATCATACAATTAAACACTAAAAATGTAAAGTGCATTATTTTTTATGATTTTCCAATTATTGTAAAATAAATAATTTACGATTTAACTCAAAATTATAAAATTAAATCCTAAATACAAATGTTATATTTTTGTATCTTTCCATTAATTTACACAGATAAACGTGCACACACAAATGCAAATAATAGTTGAAAATATCACAGAATTACACACAAAAGAAAAAAAATTGTTTTGTTTTGAATGTCTGGGAGTGATTCGTATGGGGCAAAAATCACGTGCTCACACCAACAATAAATTGTAAGATGCCGGCACGTCTATCACTTAAAAGTCAACATCAAACCAGGTAGGCCCCATTTGAAACATAAGCTAATCTCCCCAATAGTGGACCTTTAAGAACCATCTAAATCTTTAACATTTATGGCCCCGTCCTTGATCTCATACAGCCATTTACCCAATGTCCTGAGTGTCACCAACGTACAAATGTTGAGGATGGACCCTCCGTCAATCAGGATTCTGGTGATAAAGTAATCTTTGTATTGCACGGTGATGTTCAATACCTTGTTGGGGCTCAAACCTTCTGGTGGCAACTCATCTTCATGAAAAGTGATTTTGTGACTTTCCAATACCTGGCCTACCATATTTGCCATTTCTCCCCCGGTGATGTTACTTGGTACATATGCCTCACTCAACACTCCTAACAAGGCATTCTTGTGTGTATCGGAACTTTGTAGCAAAGCTAGGATAGAATTTTATGCCGGTGTTTTATTCAGGTGATCAATGACTGAGTATTCCTTCGCTTGTACCTTTCTCCCGAGATCATCTGGCCCAGGTTCAGTGATGGCTTGTCGACCAGAGGTCTGCTTACTCGACTTAGCCAAGTGTTCTGGGGTATAAACCCTGCCGGTTCTTGTCATACCTTATGCTGCACCTGTTTCCCCCAACTTTGATTTCCCTTTCCTTCTTGCCTTGGCTGTGTAGTCCCATGGTATGGCTTTTGTGTGGAATGGTGTTACGGCTGTAATTGCTACCGGAATGAGCACCCTAGCTTTGGGGGGTAATAATAGCAACTTCAAATGGTACAAGCACCTTTGCGGACCCAAACTCGAACTCAATTGGTGTTGGCGTCTTCGCAGAGGATGGAGTCTCAAACTCAAGTGGTATGGACATGTTCGCCTCGGCGTCTCCAGAAGGCTGAATCTGGACTATAATCGGATTAAGGGTGACTGTTGGTTTCTTTGGATCCTCGCCTTCTATGATCAAACCGATTGATCCCTTGGGATCCCAATCATCCTCTATTTCAATTATGTGAACACCTCTACCCTTGTGGTATGGTAGAGGGTTATTGCGGACATTCAGAGCAGCCTCATTTTCCATGATGATCTTGTTATCAATCAAAGTGCGACATTCATTAATGGTATGCCCCTTCATGCCAGAATGGTATGCACATATTTCATTTGGGTTGACACATTGGGAAGGGTTTTTAGGGGTTATAGCAGGGATAGGGGTGACATATCCAGCAGCTTTGAGCCTTTCGAACAACTGATCAATTAGTTCGGCAATGGGGGTATACTGTTTGGAAGGTCTACGATCGAAATTTGGTCGAGGTCTAGGAAAGTTTTGGCGAGTAGGAGGTGATTGATAGTAGGATGGTTGAGTGTTGTAGGCTTGGTAAACGTGTGCGGGCTGGGAATATCTGGGTGAAGTAGGTTGGTATGTAGGAGGTGGAGGTGATTGATAAGTAGGTGGTGGAGTTTGGTAGGAAGGTGAGAGAGTTTGGTAATTTGGAGTAGGCTGATATGTAAGTGGAGACATTGGATAAATTTGGTATTTGACAGGTGATTTAGTTCTCTATGAAACCATTACAGTGCCTACGTCCCTTTTCTTAGACGTACCACCAGACTGTAAAGCCTTATTGGTAGCTTGCAAGGCTTCAAAGTTCGTAACCATACCACTTTTGATACCTTCCTCGATCCTTTCTCCTAGCTTGATGATGTCAGAAAATTTATGATTTTCGATCAACATCAGTCTTTTATAGTATTGCGAATCCTGAGACCGGACAAAAATCTTGTTCATTTGTTCTTCCTCTAAAGCAGGTCGGGCCTTAGTAGCCTCTGATCTCCAACGAATGGCATACTCGTGGAATGTTTTTGTGGGTTTCTTCTTTAAATTCTGAATGTAAAAAAAATCCGGTGCATTTTCTGTATTGAACCTAAATCTATCCATGAAGTCGGATGCCATACTTACCCAGTTCGACCACTTCTTTGGGTCTTGGCTAATGTATCAAGACAAAGCATCTCCTTTCAAGCTCCTCATGAAAAGTTTCATTCGAACCTTTTCGTCCTTCCCTACTCCGACCAGCTTGTTGCGGTATGTTCTCAAATGAACTATGGGATCTCCTGTGTCATCAAACATCTCGAACTTAGGAGGTTTGTACCCTTGAGACAGTTCGGCATCTGGTTGTATGCAGAGGTCTTCGTAGTTCAACCCCTCAATACCTTTGCTCCCTTCAATGCCCTGAATTTGGCTAGTTAGTTTCTTGAGTTCTTCTACCAGGTTCTTGATAAGTGAGTCTTTATCATCAGACTCAGGTGTGCTTGAGATGGGTTGAATGGAGTGTGGTATGGTTTTCACATATGGGTGTTATGGTGAGTGTGGAGATGGTCATTTGTGGAGTTCAGCGGTTCAGGGATGAGTAGTGGAGTGTTGTTGGAAGTGTGGCAAGTATTGCAGTGATGGTAAGGAGCCGAATGGTTTTGTGGTTTCAGGATGTTTTGTGGAGGTGTGAGGTTCTGAGCATTTGGGAAACCGATATCTGGGGTGGTGAGGGAAAATGATAAGCTTGCCAAGTTCCAAACTTGGTCCAGTTCCTCCTGAAATTTCAATAGTTTTTGCTCGAGTTTGGATGCACTTTCTTTGGAGAGTTGAGTACCCTGAGTGATTTCTACTCGTTCAACCGAATTTTCCTTTCTGATGTTGCTCAAATCTTCGATCTTTCCCTTGTTCCTATTTCTGACGGGACTAGAAAGAGAAGTGGGCGGTGGGCCCTTGGATCTTGTGGGATATGATGATGATGCCAGAGTCCACGAACTAACCTTCGGGGAGGCGAATAAACAAAAAGCAAAAACAAAAGGTAATAAGTCAGTAAGGACGATAAGAAAAGATATTGCGAATTTAAACACATAGCGCAGGAATGTAAATCGTGTCCTAATTTGGGAGCCTCATTGTGCCCGAGGTAGGCCTAGCGACAAATTGATTTAGAGAACTTATAATGCTAAATGCCTCATTTTATTGATAAAAAATAAGACAAATCCCAAAACGACACTAAATAACATGAAATAAAATGGCACTAATAGCCATTGGCCTTATTACATTCATGAACGGAAAGGTAAATTCCTATCTATTTGGTCCAAGAAGGACCTTCACCAGACTCGGTATCTTTAATAGCTTCATCAGCTCACGAAGTCCTAGCAGCAAGTAGGCTTTGGCCAGGTGTCCACCTTCGTTTCCTTCAGCATTCTGGCAATCCTCAATCGTCTTTATGAATTTCCTTTCCAACTCCACTAAACCTCGCTCTAAGTATCCTAGTCGCTTGTTGGTGCTGACAACTATGTCTTTCCATTCTTCAATCAGCTTTTGGTAGGCTTCTTTAATTTCACGGTGCTCACTTTCACATTCCCGAATCCTTTTGCACAGTTGGTAGTACTTGACTTGTGCTTCAGCCTTTTCATCGATGATCCTGTGACCTCAAACAAATCCGGGTTAACCCAGGCCATTATGATTATCTTCTAACCAACTTGGATAGTATGGAGTATAACCAGCATGGTACCTGTCTGGCTCAATAGTGTCCCTTCCCATGACGATTTTGCAGTGCCACATATGCTGAGCTTGACACCTATAAGGGCTATCATCATCTTGAAATTCGGCCTAGAAGTGACTCATCTTGTCGACCCTTGGTATAACCTGCTTCCTTCCAGCCTGCCTCATAACCCGGAGAGGAACATAAGGGTTAGTTTCTCTCAAACCGATAAGTATCATAAATGGTGCATCCCTGGACCGGGCAATAAATTCTTCAGTAGAGAACCATTCGAACATCCATTGTACTTGGTCCTTTTTCAGATTTTTAAACAATTCTACTCATCATTTGGCATCTTACGGCTGAGCAAACATGTTGGGCATATAGTTCATTCTCCTTGGCTGATGGGAGGCAATATGATCGTCCCAATCCCTACATTGAATCTCCTGTCGATATTCACCCTTTGGGAGGTGCTCCATAAGCCATAGTTGGAGTATCAAGTTGCAACCCTCGAAGTGTTTGGCTCCCTGTTGACATTTCTCTAAGGCTCGGTATATTTCTGCAATAATCATGGGCATTATGCTAAATGGCTGCCCGCCAATCCCCTCCATTAAAGTTTTTGTGACCATGGCTAGCCTGGTATGGATCCTAGCTTTCTTCATTGAAAATACTATAATCCTTAAGAAGTAGAACATGAAGACAAAGACCCTTCGGTGGACATCCCCAGTGATGTGAGGGAGAACTCATCATGATAAGTACGGTAAGATTTGTTGTGACCGTACCTCTCGTACAAATAATCAAAGGGAATGTACGACTCCTTCAAGCAGGTTAAGTCTGTATTCTTCTTTAGACCCATCATCTTGAGAAAACCTCTGCCCTTGCGATTTTTTGGCATTAACAAACCCGGAGTTTCCCACTGTATTCCAGCCAGTCCTCCTATTTCCTCAAGCAAATGTGTCATCTCAATGTCTCCAAAGTGGAACACAGACCTATCACAATCCCATAATAGAGTGGCAGCTTCTATGATTTTATTGTTGGTTAAATTTCCAGGAGAGAATGTAGGTTTTCCTAGATAGTTCCTAATAAGAGCCTGATCGCTAGAATGAAGATCTCTCCACCAGCTTAGCAATTTGGGGTGGATATTGGTGACCATGCCGAATCTGGGGACTTCGTGCCTCATTTTCTGCAAGACAAGAAGTGTTAGGCCTTTACCCCTACCAGATTCGACTATTAAATACCAATAATTGGCATAAAAGTCATTAGTTCTCCAAATAAATGCACAAAATGTGGTAATGTCCGTTTGGGTTTCAAGGAAATCCGGTGGACTCGGACAAGGCTATTTTAAAGAGTCATTATGCGGACAGCATAAATGGCTAGGCTAGGTTTGACAGTGATGCATGCACCTTTAAACAGAGTAAGCTTTCTATGGAGTATTAGACGGGTACCCTTGAGCGGACAACTCAAGAGGGGAAGGAACGGAACCGTCGACTACATCGTTAATCCACTGGTTTTACCACAAATATGCCTTTGCCGAATTCAGGGGGTGATAATGTCGGAAGGGTGCAACCACTCATTGTAAGCATTGCTATGGTATTTTGTTTGGCACGAGTGGAATATGATGTCGAATATGCAGTTGTAATAATTAAAATAAGTTGTCACGTATTTGGACATTCATAAAGTAATAATTACAATAATTTCTCGTAACAGTATTAAAGGAAAGCGATAAAGGGGGAGCATTAAGAGAAATAAAGAAAAGAAACAAAGAGCCAAGTCAGTTTCGTAGTACAAGAAGGAATAAATACTTAAAGGCGTTTAAACAAGTAAAGACATATAAGCATAAAGTCATCTTAAAGAAATCCCTAACAGAGTCGTCATACTGTCGATTCCCCCCTTTTCTCGCGAAATCGGGTTTATAACATTTGGGAGGAAACCTCGTTCCCTTTTGGGAATTGGGTTTGAATTGAAGAGTCACCACCTAATGAATAAGTGCATTAGGACACTAAGAAGAACTTTGATTTAGAAAATCAGAGATTGGGTAAAGGCTCGAAATTATCCCGAGGGGAAGGTGTTAGGCACCCCTCGAGATCCACTAGTGTGGTTTCCGGCCATACTATAATTGTGACTTTAAGTGCAAACAACAAGTAGACAAATAAGAGTTACAAATATGAGGGGGGTTTTTTCATATAACTGTTGTAAGTAATTGCAGTTAAATGGAGTTAAAGAAGCTGAAATTTGAGAGAAGAAGCAGTTTTAAAATTCTGAATAAACGAGTAAAAAAAGAGGAAATTTTCACATAGTTCTTGCAAGTAATTGAAGTAAAAAGTAGTTAAAGAAGCTGAAGTTTGAGAAAAAACAGTTGAAATTCTAAATAAAATTGTCACGACCCAAATCCACTACGGGTCGTGATGGTGCCGGACACCTCTGCCAGGCCAGCCAACTAACTCATCAATTAATTCCTCTTTTAATACTTTTGAAAATCTTAGGTTTTTCCTTCCAATTTTCATAAATATAAGATCACTTCATGGATTCAAATTTAAATAATAATAGTCAGTACAAAGTTTTACTGAAACCATCCTAGAAATCCGGTGTCACAAGTGCATGAGCAACTACTGGAAATGTTATAAATACAATACAACACCTATCCGGAATACAATGGACAGAAAGGAAATACAATTACTAGGAAGGGACTTTAAAAGCTGCGGGCCGCCTTGAATACTGCAACTCACCTAGTCCCCAAATCGTCCGTGCTACTGCGCCCAGTAGGCCGCTAAAGTATCATGTACCTGTGCAACAAAAATGCACAGAAGTGTAGTATGAGTACGTAATCAACGTGTACTCAGTGAGTGTCCCGCATAATCCTGAAGGGGTAGAGACGAGATGGTCAACTTTGACACGCTCTAACGGTCCAATGATCATTTATCCTCAATACACATATTAAACCGTGGGTTTATTCTTTATAGACATGATTCTAATCAAAATAGAGAAAACGAATAAACACGTAGTTCTTTCATAGAAAAATTTCCCAAATTTCTCTTTAAACATAATCCAAATATATTTAAGCCACAAAAGGACAATAATAACTTAATTAAGTTCAGGCAGCAACACAAGCATTCGCAAATCATACCGAGGCGACGGCCCGATCCAACAGAAATAAATGTGCACTTGACGAGGGTCGACGGCGCGCCTATAGATGCATCTATTAATCTGTCGAGGCGTTCGGCCCGGTCCAAAATAAACACACACAGACAGACAATCAGTCAAGAATTCAACGTGGAGCAATTATCCAAGAAGGGCCAATTCTCTTTAATATTTTGAGAAAGCGAAGCTTAAGTCTCTTTAGAAATACATTTATTAATTTAATGTGATTTATTACCCCGCTCGCGAATCATTCATGCGATGCGGGTACACGTAAAATACATTCTCAGATAGCCAAACTAGAATTTTATCGGGGAATGATTATCCAAATAAGCCAATTCTCTATTTAACAATTCAGGAATGATGTTTAATCTCTTTTAAATTTGTTTACTAATCAAAGGTGGTTTAAACAATTCAAGTCATCGATGGGTTCATAATTAATTCAAGTATAACATGGTGATAGGTCCTAACTACCCGGACAATAGCATAATAGTAGCTACACACGAACTCTCACCACCTCGTGCGTACGTAGCCCCCACAAATAGGAGCACTTAATCATTCACTTCACCTATGGGGTAAATTCCCCCTCACAAGATTAGAAAGAAGACCCATCTCGCACCGAAGACTCGCAACCGGCATTCTACATCCTTCCGAAGGCTTGAACCAACGCAAAACGCACCAAAACCAGCCAATGATCATACAAATCCATTAATATATGCTCAACTATACCTTACAACTCAATTTATAACCATTCCTAACCCCGAACGAAAAGTTGACAAAAATGTCGTTGGGCCCACGTGCCCGGAATCCAAAAAATTTCGAAGATAAAGGTTACCCATGATCTTAAGAACTCAAATATATAATTTACTCCTAATTCCATGCTCAAATTTGTGGCTAAATTCCAAGAATTAAATTTCTAGGTTTCCTTCCAAAAGTCCCAATTCTTCCCACAATTTTCATGCTAAAATCCATACATAATTGATGTATTTAACTCATAATAGGTGGGGATAACATACCTTATCATTGATGACAAAAATCTCTTCTTGAAGCTCTCCAAAATCGCCCAATGAAGTGAAGAAAATGAGAGAAATGAACCAAATTCGCAAATTAAATCAAGCTTCTGCCTCCAGACATTTCCGCTTTTGCGGAATTATTATCGCTTCTGCAGACGTCGCTTCTGCGACTTTTGGCCGCTTTTGCGGCTTTGGGCAAGAAGGAGTTGACCGCTTCTGCGGTCTGGGGGCCGCTTAAGTAGAACCGCTTCTGCGATCCCTGGGCCACTTCTGCGATTCTCCTGGGCCAGGCCCCTTCCGCTTCTGCGAGCTTTTGACCGCAGATGCGGTTATGACAGAAGCAGCAAATTCTCAGGCCTTCCCAAAAATCCATTTTCGATCCGTTAACATCCCGGTATCCACCCGAGGACACCGGGACCCCAACCAATCATACCAACCAGTCCCAAAACACAGTACGGACTTGCTCGAGGCCTCAACTCACATCAAAAAATGCTAAAATCATCAATCGACCTCCAATTCAAGCTTTATGAACTTTGAACTTTCCAACTTCTATTTCTGATACTTAAGCCTATCAAATCACGTCCGATTGACCTCAAATTTTGCACATAAGTCATATTTGACATTACGGACCTACTCTAACTTTCGGAATTGGATTCCGATCCCGATATCAAAAAGTCAACCTCCGGTCAAACTTCTCAAAAACCTTCAAATTCTAACTTTAGCCAAATTGCTCCAAAAGGACCTACGGACCTCCGAGTTCACTTCCGATCGCGCTCCCAACTCTAGAATCACAATACGGAGCTATTCCCAGACTCGGAATCCCAATCAGACATTAATAACACTGAAATTCACTTCAAGCCAAACTTAAGAAATTCCTTCTAAAATGCTTACCTCCACAATAGGCTTCAAAACGCTCTCAGGTTATCCGAAACCCAATCCAGGCATACGCCCAAGTCCAAAATCATCATACGAACCTGCTGGAACCTTCAGATCCTGATTCCGAGGTCGTTTACTCAAAATTCCAATCCTAGTTCATTTCTCCAACTTTAAGCTTTCAAAAATGAGAATTTCCATTTAAATTCAACTCCTTTCTTCCTGAACTTCAATTCTGACCATACGCACAAGTCACAATACCTGAAATGAAGCTGCTCATGGCCTCAAACTGCTGAACGATGCGTTAGAGCTCAAAATGACCGGTCGGGTCGTTACATTCTCTCCCACTTAAACATGCGTTCGTCCTCGAACGTGCTGAGAACCAAACTGAGGTAGCCTGAAATCACTGTTTAGAACCTCATGCACCTTCCCGTGCCACCACAACTTTGTTGAGAACATTAGCTCGATAAATTCTTAAGATATTCCCTTTTTACTCAAGCAAATAAGCCTTAGAGCCCAATTCCAACATCCGGGATTCTATGCCAGGCCTGGTTTCATCATAATATCACCAAAACATTCACCACACGCTATGCCCAACATGACTGCATAACTTTGCTGAATCCACTCTTTGCATCACTTTACTCATAGGACCGTAATAACATTTTCTGACCAACTTAGCCAAAATTCAACAAATCAGATGCTCTCATTGCACCTCATGACCTACATAGGTATTACTCTAACTTCTATAACACTAACACGGCGGAAGAGATGCGTCGAAATTCATAACCAACCGCTGAATCAACAAATCATTGAGTCTATACCCCTGACAAGAGTCATTGCCTCTTCCTGAACCCTCTAATGGTCTTAGCTCCATAATACACTTCATGTAATCAAATTGCACTGATCCTAAATCCCATAATCTCGTCTCACCCAGTACGAACTACTCAGGCAATAAGCCACTCCGAATGCGATCAAAAGTCTCGTATGATGCCACAATGTGCCACTAGGTCACCAATCAGAACCCAACACAAACCGAAAATCGAACCCTGGAAGGAATTACCTAACCCCGCACTACTACGGACTTTTCCTAGAATATAGGAAACAAAACACACAAAATAGCATATAGGAAACCAGACTCGACGTCACATTGCTGCGGCGCGCAACCCGATCCGAATAATAATAGCACTCGATAAAGGAGATGCATATCGAGCTAGATTGCTCATTACAACAAAATACCGAATATCGGTCATAGACACGCTAAGGTGTATAATACCATCCCTGAGGACACATATATAGCTATAGGATACAAAGCTCAAACACAACTGAGGTGCAATACATGATCTAAATCTCGAGAGCCATCTTGCTCATATGACATTACCGCCGAGCGGAACCTCAACACATAAGAAGTTACCAAGCCGTCTCACAATTCATATGGCGCAATATATCGTTACATGAAATAGCTGACCACGAAATAACATCGCGACTACTCTTCCATCAAGAGCGCATTACTGAAATGAACACAACTGGCCTGATGTATGGCTCACTTCCATGTCTAAATTCATCCACTGACCTCAAGTCGATCCTCATCGGGCCCAACTAGGCCAATGACCTTTCAAAGGTCCATGCTAACTTCTCTCTTCTCATAACACACAAGAACATCCATCAGAACTGGAGCAACCTCCTTAGTTCATAATCTAATAAACAGAGTGACCTTCAGGCATACATTCTCAAATTAATGATATTACCAAAATCCTCATACTTGGTTTAAATATCTTACTCAATCAAGTGACTACATGTCACACTTATTCGATCTTCCGGTGGAACAAGCTCCCACAATCTTCCGAACTAATTAACGGGTCTGCACATTCAAACCACCGGCTGCACTAATGCAGAAAAGCGATCAAGAATCCCTAACAAGGATGCAAAGCCTTTCTCACAAAACATCGATCTCAGGTGATACTAACGGCAATATCAATCTTACTTGAACACTGAAACTCCTTCCCTGCTCATCCGAGCTCGTGACATCACAGTCATTTACCAAACTGCAACCTTGGTTCTCACTTCAAATTCGATACCACTCACTGCACCCAACGTGCCGATATACGATAGACACGATTTCCATCACAACTCTGGAACCACTGATAGACTAACACTTCATCATATAAAACTTTTCATTTAACTCACTTCAGGAGAACTATAGCAACATACAGGTGAATTCTCATAACCATCGAATATGCCAACCTATAAGTAGTGGTCCAAGCCACCATAACCCTTCCGGGATATGCCTATTCATAACAGGCTATAACAGAAGAATGCTTCTGAATAGCATCAATCACTGCGGCCGACAAGCATCAGACGCACCGCCACAAATCACATGCATGACTTGATCACGCTGGATGAACTGACCACCACTATCAATATGCCAAGTTAACCATGGCTAATCAATCTACTTCCTTCCACTTTATCCTTGATTGCCTTAGAAATAATACTTCTTCATTCAACACATAACACACTCCATCTACACTTGCCTCGAGTGACCTTGAATCATAAGACCAGGCTGTCTCAATTCTCATGAACTATTTCATATTACTCAAATGCTACACCACAAGTCAAAATACCATAGAACATTCTGGGCACCTTCTCATAAGCTACTACAGAGCTTGATTCTTAACTGTACTCATAAGCTCGAAATTATTGAGCACCACACTTAAACTCCTGAATTCACTAGGACCATTATTGAAAGCCACCCACTCTGCCTTGGTCCCGAATATAACTCACTCCATGGCTATTATAACTTACAAATACTCTCTCGGCGAAATCACTTCCTCTGAAACCTGCATCTATACGAGGCATAAATCCTAAATCTTTTTCCAAGTCCGAACATGAGCCAATAAGGCCAACCATCGCATGCCTCCAACAATTCATTTGCTCGAATTACCACTTATGGTCTTTTCTCATAGCTGAAATAATCCATCAATATGCTAATAACCAAAAATCACGCAAGTAGTTAATCATACAGCCCAATCACAAGCGGTGGGACTCTCCCACTTAGCTTGAAGCCATTACTTTACCATTCTTGAGTTCGCCCGACCTTTTTACCTCTTATTAACATAACCTCGCGCCATAAGTTATCAAAATTTCTCGGAATCTTCCTATAAATCCACATCTTTCATATTCTGAATCATTAACCACATTCGCACGACCGATCTATTTGTTGAACAACCAATATAATTCTTTGCAGAAGCTTCGCCGACCACGCGACCGCTAACCTGCTCACAGGGAATAACCCACCTAGGGGAATCACCCCCCGACATCTTCCCACGCTACTACACGGGGTACAGTTACTATGACACCAATAGTCCATCCTGAGTCCGAGCTCACCTTCCCGTTGCACAAGTCCATTCGCCCCTCGCGGACATCAATTAAATGCGCGGCAACATCCATCCAAATTCAGGGTTATGCTGCACCCTCCTCCATTTCAAGCAGCTCCTTTTCGCCATATCAATATTCTGCCGCATAATAGCCCATACTTCACATCATACCCGCAAGCTTCAATCACCAATCATTAAAATCTCCAGTTCGATCCAAACTCTCTTTAAGGCGCGTAGTCTTCCTACTACCAAGCCCATAAGCACACCCGCCACTCTCCCACTTCGGCGGAACTCATCTCCTTAATCGGTCACTCGACCTTGCTGCTTATACTCGGCCTTTTAGAAATTTTAAACACCGCCTGGCACTTCCCACATGTCCTTTCTCACACTTTCCTGCTCAATTATTGACTCAAATAAAATCTATCTTCGTGGCTCTTGAATCCACCATTGCTTCTAACTTTAAACCTTTCCAAAGGTCATCTTTATCTTGCCGTCAATATTAGAAATTCTGATTCGATCTTAAACCACCGCACCATGCGATATCTGACAGTCGTAACTCCAATACTATTTCACAATATCCTGCCATAAAGGCGAATTGTAGCAGATTTTAACACCGACAAACTTAAAGCGTTCAATTAGGACAACAACACCCCCATGAAGAGGAGAACTCCACCATGCTTGCAATTACCACGTTTCATTACTTCCACTAGTCCACATCTGACCATCCTTAGTTCGATTACCTTTCCCCTACCGGGAATAAAATACTGAATCCCTTTGATTAGACACTAAATAAACCTCCCTTCAAGTCATTCACTACCACGACACGTGGGCAAACACCCTACCATCACAATAACACTGCGGAATAATCGCTCATAAGCATTACGGCAACCTGTGCCTAGCCTCAAGGCTCTCAAAAGTTCTGTTACAGAGCTAAAATAATGGAATATACCTCCGTAGTGTGACTATAATAGTCCAATCAACTATACAGGGTAAATCATCCCGCACACACTTGTAGTGCCATTAAAATCCTTCGAATTTCAATTTATAACAAGCGCTCACGTCGCATAAGATTGAGTGGAAAAGAATCAAAGGCATAAGCCTCAAAGGAATCGAACTACACGATAAGGAAATCAAGAAGGGAAGTACTCCTAACAGTCCTGCAGCCTCCCGAGGATAAGTACAGACGTCTCCGTACCGATCCGCAAAACTCTACTAGACTTGCTCATAACTCGTGAGGCCGACGGGAACCTAGTGCTCTGATACCATGTTGTCACGGCCCAAATCTACTACGGGTCGTGATGGCGCCGGACACCTCTGTTAGGCCAGCCAACTAACTCATCAATTAATTCCTCTTTTAATACTTTTGAAAATCTTAGGTTTTTCCTTCCAATTTTCATAAATATAAGATCACTTCATGGATTCAAATTTAAAGAATAACAGTCAGTACAAAGTTTTATTGAAACCATCCCAGAAACCCGGTGTCACAAGTGCATGAGCAACTACTGGCAATGATATAAATACATTACAACACATGTCCGGAATAAAATGGACAGAAAGGAAATACAATTACTAGGAAGGGACTTTAAAAGCTGCGGGACGCCTTGAATACTGCAACTCACCTAGTCCCCGAATTGCCCATGCTGCTGCGCCCAGTACGCCGTTAAAGTATCATGTACCTGTGCAACAAAAATGCACAGAAGTGTAGTATGAGTACGTAATCAACGTGTACTCAGTGAGTGTCCCGTCGAATCCCGAAGGGGTAGAGACGAGATGGTCAACTTTGACACACTCTAACGGTCCAGTGATCATTTATCCTCAATACACATATTAAACCGTGGGTTTATTCTTTATAGACATGATTCTAATCCAAATAGAGGAAACGAATAAACACGTAGTTCTTTCATAGGAAAATTTCCCGAATTTCTCTTTAAACATAATCTAAATATATTTAAGCCACAAAAGGGCAATAATAACTTAATTAAGTTCAGGCAGCAACACAAGCATGCGCAAATCATACCGAAGCGACGGCCCGATCCAACAGAAATAAATGTGCACTTGACGAGGGTCGACGGCGCGCCTATATATGCATCTATTAATCTGCCGCGGCATTCGACCGGTCCAAAATAAACACATACAGACAGACAATCAGTCAAGAATTCAACATGGAGCAATTATCCAAGAAGGGCCAATTCTCTTTAATAATTTGAGAAAGCAAAGCTTAAGTCTCTTTAGAAATCCATTTATTAATTTAATGTGATTTATCACCCCGCTCGCGAATCATTCATGCGACGCGGGTACACGTAAAATACATGCTCAGATAGCCAAATTAGAATTTTATCGGGGAATTATTATCCAAATAAGCCAATTCTCTGTTTAACAATTCAGGAATGATGTTTAATCTCTTTTAAATTTGCTTACTAATCAAAGGTGGTTTAAACAATTCAAGTCATCGATGGGTTCATAATTAATTCAAGTATAACATGCTGATAGGTCCTAACTACCCGGACAATAGCATAATAGTAGCTACATACGGACTCTCACCACCTCGTGCGTACGTAGCCCCTACAAATAGGAGCACTTAATCATTCACTTCACCTATGGGGTAAATTCCCCCTCACAAGATTAGAAAGAAGACTCACCTCGCTCCGAAGACTCGCAACCGGCATTCTACATCCTTCCGAAGGCTTGAACTAATGCACAACGCACAAAAACTAGCCAATAATCATACAAATCCATTAATATACGCTCAACTATACCTTACAACTCAATTTATAACCATTCCTAACCCCGAACGAAAAGTTGACAAAAATTCCCTCGGGCCCATGTGCCCAGAATCCGAAATTTTTCTAAGATAAAGGTTACCCATGACCTTAGGAACTCAAATATATAATTTACTCCTAATTCCATGCTCAAATTCGTGGCTAAATTCCAAGAATTAAATTTCTAGGTTTTCTTCCAAAAGTCCCAATTCTTCCCACAATTTTCATGCTAAAATCCATACATAATTGATGTATTTAACTCATAATAGGTGGGGATAACATACCTTATCATTGATGACAAAAATCTCTTCTTGAAGCTCTCCAAAATCGCCCAATGAAGTGAAGAAAATGAGAGAAATGAACCAAATTCGCAACTTAAATCAAGCTTCTGCCTCCAGACATTTCCGCTTTTGCGGAATTATTATCGCTTCTGCGGACGTCGCTTCTGCGACTTTTGGCCGCTTTTGGCCGCTTTGGGCAATAAGGAGTTGACCGCTTCTACGGTCTGGGGGCCGCTTAAGCGGAACCGCTAATGCGGTCCCTCGGCCGCTTCTGCGATTCTCCTGGGCCAGGCCCCTTCCACTTCTGTGAGCTTTTGACAGCATCTACGGTACCGCTTCTGCGGTCCAAGAACCGGAGATGCAATTATGACAAAAGCAGCACATTCTCAGGCCTTCCCAAAAATCCATTTTCGATCCGTTAACCTCCCGGAATTCACCCGAGGCCCCCGGGACCCCAACCAATCATACCAACCAGTCCCAAAACATATTATGGACTTTCTCGAGGCCTCAACTCATATCAAACAACGCTAAAATCATCAATCGACCTCCAATTCAAGCTTTATGAACTTTGAACTTTCCAACTTCTATTTCCGATGCTTAATCCTATCAAATCATGTCCGATTGACCTCAAATTTTGCACACAAGTCATATTTGACATTACGGACCTACTCCTGGGCCAGGCCCTTTCCGCTTCTGCGAGCTTTTGACCGCAGATGCGGTTATGACAGAAGCAGCAAATTCTTAGGCCTTCCCAAAAATCCATTTTCGATCCGTTAATATCCCGGTATCCACCCGAGGACACCGGGACCCCAACCAATCATACCAACCAGTCCCAAAATACATTATGGACTTGCTCGAGGCCTCAACTCACATCAAAAAATGCTAAAATCATCAATCGACCTCCAATTCAAGCTTTATGAACTTTGAACTTTCCAACTTCTATTTCTGATAGTTAAGCCTATCAAATCACGTCTGATTGACCTCAAATTTTGCACATAAGTCATATTTGACATTACGGACCTACTCTAACTTTCGGAATTGGATTCTGACCCCGATATCAAAAAGTCAACCTCCGATCAAACTTCTCAAAAACCTTCAAATTCTAACTTTAGCCAAATTGCTCCAAAAGGACCTATGGACCTCCGAATTCACTTCTGATCGTGCTCCCAACTCTAAAATCACCATACGGAGCTATTTCCAGACTCGTAATCCCAATAAGACATTGATAAAACTGAAATTCACTTCAAACCAAACTTAAGAAATTCCTTCTAAAATGCTTACCTCCATAATAGGCGGCAAAACACTCTCGGGTTATCCGAAATCATCATACGAACCTGCTGGAACCTTCAGATCCTGATTCCGAGGTCATTTACTCAAAATTCCAATCCTCGTTCATTTCTCCAACTTTTAACTTTCAAAAATGAGAATTTCCATTTAAATTCAACTCCAATCTTCCTGAACTTCAATTCTGACCATACGCACAAGTCATAATACCTGAAATGAAGCTGCTCATGGCCTTAGACTGCTGAACGATGCGCTAGGGCTTAAAACGACCGGTTGGGTCGTTACAAAAATAAACAAGTAAGGGAAGAGGTCCTAAGTTTATACATAATATGGATCACCCCACATAACACCCGGTAACCGTTTATACACGTGGTGTTATCGCGTGGTCATCATATCCATATCTACCATTTCCCACCCCGTTAAGGTATTAAATGCGGAATGATCTCGTCTTACTTATTGCATGCTATTACCTGCTTCCATCCTATCAACCCGGAGGTATCTGGGACTATTAATCCTAAAGGGAAGGGATGCGAGGTTTTATGGTTTCAAAGGACAAAATTCTAAGGTGACAATCAAAATACATATGTAACAATTATGAGGGAGAAGCATATAGCAGATAGAAAAGGCTCAAACAAACCTCCTTAAAACAAAGAGAAGCATATAGTTTTAGCATGTCTTTCACATACTGATTAGGGTCTGATTAAACTTAAGAGTTGTGGCAGACTGATCTATTATATATTTCAGATAAGAAACCCGAATCAGGCCTGCCTGCTGGTTGTAGTTAATAGAATCTGATTCAATTTAAAAGTTACCTTATGGTTTGCCTAAGTGTTAGACGAAACCTATAGGCATGATATCTATTAGTTTCAGAAAAGAAGTATACTGATTCTAAAGAAGAGGACTTGCTAATTTCAGAAAAACATAAATTCTGCAGATGTTAAACATTTGCTACTACTAATTTAGACTTATAAGCGAATGGTCGATTCAGATTTAGTTGATAGCTCCTATAGGCATGCCTTCTAGGTGTTATTGATTTTAAAACGTTTTTACAATCGAAATAATAGTGCAGAAGTCCTATAGGCATGGTATGTAAAATGATGTTAGTTATTTAACCATATAAACAGGTTCTCCTAATGACAGATGATGATGTAAAATTCTGGAAGTCCTATAGGCATGTTATCTATATGATATATAGCGTTTGGAAATGACTAATAGACATGTTCTCTATGTAATGCAGAAATGCAGAACCTATAGACATGGTTTCTATATGAAATGTAGAATTTATAGACATAGTATCTATGCAGAATCTTATAAACATGGTTTCTATATGAAATGCAAAACCTATAGGCATGGTATCTATAGGAAGTACAGAAATGAAAGTTGAAAGCATAATATGAGTGCGAAAGTATAATAATTCCTTTTGAACATGATATCTACCCCTTTGCATGCATGATTGACCCTCCCCTTTTCACTAATAGCCCCAATAGTTATTACAAGTTATTACATCCTAGAATGAATAAGAAAAAAAATAAAATTACAATAGAAAACTAAAAATTTACAACAAAAGAGAGCCTGATTCAGACTTCCTGTCTAAAGCATGAAGTAAACCAATCTCCAAAGATCAGATTCCAAAGCCTTTCTCTTATTTGGGATGTTTCAGAGTTCCCTAAGAGTTTCAAATGGACTCCGGGCAGTACTCACACCAAAATATATTGCAGAATTGAATCATAGTGCAGTGTGGAAGGACTAGCCCTTAAATGTCCAAGTTCATAGGGAACTCAAGGTCCCAAAGGCTTATAGGAGGGGGCAGAACTTAGAAGCTAAGATAGAGTGTAAGTGCAGAGAGGGGATTCTAGAAGGGGCAAGGACATGCTAGTGGTCATACCTAGTAATTGGAAGTGCTGGCACACCCCACCAGCCTGTTAGGCCACATTGTTTGGGAGTCAGGATCCCCGTATGGAATCCAAGTCCAAACATGTGCAACAACTTGTACGTTGCCATGTTCTGAACTTTAACTCAAAGCACATAGAGGGGAATAGGGGTTCAGGGATTCACATCAGAAACATATGCAAAGAAATTGACATACTAATCAACATTGAGCATAGATAGTAAAGTAGACAGGAGTGTAAGGGATATAAAATAAACACATTAGGATGAGGCTGAAACCAAAACTAGAACATACCAGTTTCAAGGAAACAAGAAAAAGAAGTAGTAGTCTTGTAAAGCCAAAGTACAAGCAAGTAGTCAGAACACTATATTTTAGAAGAGAACTATGAGATTATAAGTGTCTCGACTGTGTAATGTGTAAAAGTGTTAAATTGAAAGTCGTCTAAAAAGTGTCGAATTCAAGGTGTGTTGGTGAGAAAGGAGTCGTGCCCTTTTATAGTGTATAAGGCAAGCAGAATAAGGTAGGGGAATAGTTTGAAAATCAATTGTCAATCAATCACACAAATTTTGCCTTCAACTAAGGGATTCAGATTTCGAATGGTAAAACTAATTAAGGAATTGAATTAATCAAACACTTTATGTAAGGTAGTATAATAAGGGTAAATACATAAAGGTCTATTTAAGGACAAGGTCTTGACAGCACACGATTTGTGCAAATACGAAAAGAAAATCAATTAACAGCCAGTAAATCACAAGGTCTGAGTTTTGGTATGAATGAATCCAGTCAAAAAGGTGAAGAAGGGTTTTTACTTAAGGAAAATCAGTAACAATCAATCCAACCTAAAAAAGGATTCTGAATCAATCATAAGTTGGAAAACCTTTTTGGAAGAAAGAACTCATCACATATATAAAAGCATAAAGCCACGCTTAAACACAAAGAAATTTGTCATGCTATTTAATAGAAGAATTTAAAAGTTCAGAGTCGTAAACAAAGGAGTTCAAACTTAGTTCATAGACTCAGAATGAGTCTGAAAGAGTCAAGGGTTCCAAAATAGGACCCTAGTTCAAACACATGACCAAACCTCGGTAGAACCCCTAAATTCTAGGTTTTTCGACTCAAGTCAAGCACAAGGATGAGGAGGCAACATGCTTAGAGATTTCTTTTTATAATTCTCATGAGAATCCAAGCAAATACAACAGAAACTTCGAAGCATAATGAGAATAGGAAGGGGTTCCTACTTTACCTCTACTAAACGGGTCTTGAAATAAGGTAAAGTAGAAGTGAAACAGTAACACTTAAGAACATGGTAGAGAAATACAGTAGAAGAACACGAGAACACTGGAACAGTATAGCAAAAGAACATACAATAAAACACAGTGGGATAAACACGTGAGAGCATGGTATAGAAACATAGTAGAAGAAAGAACAGAGTACAGTAGAAGAACATGCAACATAAAAACACTGTAGAAGAACATGTGTGGTAGAAAAGAAAGCATAAGAACATAGTATAGACAAATACACACAAAGAAAAGAAAAGGAAAAATCAGAAATATATTAAGCTTTTCAGAAAACCCTAAATTGGAAAGAAACAATTTTTGAAAGAGAAAATTGGGAAAAACGTTTGAAAACTCAAGTAGAGCACAGATATGTAACAAACCTAAGAAAAACAGAGAAAACCTTGAATAGCTAGGGTTTCATAGGAACCCTAAAATGAGAAAGGCTTGGAAAAAGGTCCGATCTGAGTCAGATGAGCCAGAACCAGGCTCAAAACACCATAGTGTGCCGGAGCTGGGACGAAGATGGCCATAGAACTTTGAATTGATGAAGATCTAAATGGACACTATCAAGGTTAGAACTCGAAACTTCGAATACCAAGTGTTTAAGAGTAGAGGGAGATGAGTTTAGGCCATCCATGGCCTGAGAGGCCATGGATTCCGGTGAGCTTGAGGTAAGAGATAGTGAGGGAGGCTAGGGTTTCGAGAGAGTTTGAGAGGAGAGGGATTTCAGAGGTGGCTAAGAGAAAAGAATGAGTTAGGATTAGTGGTGTGGGTGGATTATAAAAAAATTTAAGGAACGATCGTGGTCGTTGATCAAAATGATCAACGGTCTGGATTAAAAGAAAGAGCTAGGCGGGTTGGACAAATGGGTCAGGGGAAGGGTTAGTTTGAAATTGGGCCGGTCCATTTAGGATTTGAAATTGGATTGATTGGGGAGATCAATTTGGCTATAATTGAAATGCCAATGAGGCTATTAATTAAATAGCCACTTTTCCCTTTTAAATTTATAAAAAATAGTAAAATGATTTTTTAAAAGAAATTGAAGGCACTATACTAATTAATAATATATAATCATTAAATTAAACATAATGGAATAAATTTTATAATTATGAAATGTTGTTAATTCTTAAAATAGGCTAAAATCGCAATTATATGCAATTTAGCTTTTAAAATACCAAAAAAACTGTAAAAAAATATATAAAAATTAACCTAGATATATTTTGGTATAAATATGAGAATAAAATAAGTTATTCACCAAAATGATAATTTTGGAAATAATTATTGATTTTTGTACTGATAAAATGGGCAATAAATTAATTTAAAAAATTCTTTAAAAATTAAGAAAAATACTAAAACATTTGAAAACACTTATATATGCATACATGTGCTATTTGGAAAGTATTTTGTATATAAAAAATATACAGGAAAAAATTGGGTATCAACAAGACCCAGTCCAAACATAAGAGTTATGCGGATATGAAGGTTCGCGAGGTTGCATTCATGGTTGGATAGCGGGTATTGCTCCGGGTTTCACCTATGAAGGGTACTATGAGGTTCAAAAAGAAGGGCAAGCTGAGCCCAAGGTTCATTGGTCCATTTGAGGTGTTGCAGCGAGTTGGGAAGGTTGCTTATGAGCTTACCTTGCCTCCCAGTCTGGCAGGAGTTCATCCGGTATTCTATGTTTCTCTGCTCTGTAAGTATCACGATGATCCGTCTCATGTGTTGGGTTTTAGCTCAGTCCAGTTGGAAAAGGATCTATCTTATGTTGAGGAGTCGGTGGCTATTTTGGACAGGCAGGTTCGAAATCTGAGATTAAAGAACATTGCTTTGGTGAAGGTTCAATGGAGGGGTAACCCGGTCGTGGAGGCAACTTGGGAGGCCGAGCAGGATATACGCAGCCATTATCCTCATATTTTTACCACTTCAGGTATGTCTCTATGCTCGTTCGAGGACGAACGATTATTTTAAAAGGGGGAGGATGTAATGACATGGCCGATCATTTTGAGAGTTATAGCCCCGATCCCTTATTAACTTCTTTCCCCGTATCTTTTTCTGCTTATGTGACTTGCCGGAAGGTTTGGCACTGGACGTTCCCAAAATGGGGACTATCGGGAACCTCAAAAACATATTTTTTTCATATGAACTTTAAGGTGTATGAAGTTTCATATTTGATTTTTTCAGTAGAACGATAGAGACTTCATTTAACTTAGGTTGATCTAGGCTAGAGACAGACTTACGTCAAGATAATCCCACCTTTGCTCGTTTTGGGTTTTGGAGTGTTTTGGTACGTGTATTCCCTAAATGGAGGCTTAAGTCTTAGAATTTTGTCTGTAGTCAGAATTGTGTGAAGACGACTCCAGAATAGAGCTTCATTGGTTCCGTTAGATCCATTGGGTGATTTTGGACTTAGGGGAATGCCCGGATTGTATTATGGAGGTCCATAGCTTATTTAGGCTTGAAATGCGAAAGTCAAATTTTTAGAGATTTGGACCGGCAGTAGAATTTTTTATATCAGAGTCGGCTACTGATTTTGAAAGTTGGAGTAGGTCAGTAATGTTGAATATGACTTTTGTGCAAAATTTGGGGTCAATCGAACGTGGTTTGATAGGTTTCGGCATAGGTTGAAGAAATTTGAAGTTTCAAGTTCTTTAAGTTTGGATTGGAGAGTGATTCGTGTTTTTAGCGTTGTTTGATGTGATCTGAGGGCTCGACTAAGTTCTTATGGTGTTTTAGAAGCTGTTGGTACGATTGTTTGAGGTCCCAGGGGCTTCGGGTTGATTTTGGATGGTTAACGAATTAAATTTGGTTTTGGAAGAATAGCTGAAGCTGCCGAACCTGGTGTAATCGCACATGCACAACATTGACCGAGGTGTGAGCCCGCAGAAGCGAGCCTATAGACGCTGGAACAATTTGGAAGGAAGAGGGCAGAGGTCGCAGGGGGGTAGGTATAACCGCATGTACGCATCCGTGGATGCGGAAGATGGAGCCTAGAAGCGGAAATGGGCCAAGGTGTGAGGGATAGCAGAAGCGGAAGAAATTCGCATGAGCGGACGCGCAAGTGCGGCCCATTGTTCATAGATGCGGACCCGATCCCTTAAGTCATTTCCGCAGTTGCAATGGAAATTCTGCAAATGCGGTGGCGCATGTGCTATGGAAGGTCCGCAGATACGGAATAACTGGGCAAAAAAGTGCTAAGTGCGAGAGTTTGATTTCATTCTCCATTTTTGGACCTACAGAGCTCGGATTAAGGCGAAATTTCATGGGATTTTGAGAGGAATCTTGTGTGTAACGATTCTTAACTCTTATATGGTTATATCTCATTAATCTATAGTTGATCCCCCCCCTCCCCCCCCTTTAATTTATGTTTTGAGTTGAAAATTGGGTAAAAATGGTAGAAATATCCTAGACTAAATTTTTGAGATTTGGAAGTCGATTTGAGGTCAGATTTGAGAAATTTTCAGATGGTTGGACTCGTGAGTGAATGAGAGTTCGTATTTTTGTGATTTTTACCCGATTTTGAGACGTGGCTCCAGGGAGACTTTAGGGCGATTTTCTAATTTCTTGTTATAGCCTTGATTTCATTCATTAGATTAGTTTCTTATAGTTATAATTATAGTATGCAATTGATTTTGGATAGATTCGGGCCATTCGGAGTCGGAAATCCGTGAAAAGAGCATTGTTACCAATTGATTGAGCTTAGTTCGAGGTAAGTGGCTTGCCTAATGATAATAGGTAAATTTTACTATAATCACACCTTAAATAATCACCTTCTTGTGTAGTTTTAATGCTAAAAGTGATAACAAAATGCTCTTATTAGTGTTTTTCATGGTTTGCAGGTGATATATGTATAAGGAAGGCTAAGGAGCAGTTTTGAAGTCAAAAATTGGAGAAAAGAGGCCAAATGTGTAAATTCCCAATGAAGCTACGCCCTGC